>VDFB02128519.1:5363422-5381838 GCA_007258455.2 Sequoia sempervirens | reverse complement strand
AATTTACTACTTTTAGTAAATTCTATTTTTGGCAGTGGACAGTTTGGGTTCAGTTCAGTTGGTCCTCTTCTTCAGTTGTTTCAGCTGGCACTTCAGTTCTTGGCCTTGGGCGCATTTTCCTTGGAGAGATAAGTAATTTTATTATAATATTATAATTTTAATATTATACCCCCTTGCCTAGCAGTACAACTTTAAGTTGTTTTAAAAAAAGGGGACTTTGAGGGTCAAGGCGCCATGAGAAGATAAATTATATTCTAATGTCAAAAATTGAGCTTAAGGAAGAAGGACGCCCTTTTGAGGGATTTAACTTTATTTTAAAAAAGTGAAATATTTCAAAGGTGAAATGGGGCGCCATCTTTTGGAGGGAAAAGGTGAATTTGAAATTAGGGTTTGGGCACCTTCTTGAAGCTTCTAGATGTTTCTCTCTTGCCTATTTAATCAGGCCTTAGCTCTTCATTTGGTATCTTTGTCTACTACACCGTTATGCTGTTGAACTGTCTTCAGGCATTCGCTTCAAGGAAAGCACACCTCCTAGCATTGGCTCATCTTCTTGCTTGAAAGATAGCAACTAGTTGAGAGGTTAGCTTGTAGTTGGGTTGTTTTGCAATGTAGTTGAGTTTTATTGCATTTGGTAGATGTTATTCAAGCATTTTGTCATGTTTCAGAGTTGCTGATGTTGCATAGCTATAGTCAGTTTTTGTTCATAAATCCAAAATACAAAAAGATATTGTTCTGGGTGTTGGTTATTTCATCTTGTCTACAAGGGGCGACCCTTCTTGCAAATTTGTGGAATTTATAACAAAGTTTCTGATTTTTCCTAGCAAAATTGCCCCTACTAGAGGGCCGTACCATTTGGGAAGTATCTTGGGATGTGTGTAAAATAAATGGGAGTTATTTGGTGAGGTTTTAAGTGTTCACTTTGGCTGCCTTTATCATTAGAGCAATCTGCAATTTGTCTCATGTCATTAGAGAGTATTTTGAGCAAGATATGAACATTTGAGTGGATATTATGTTGCAGATTTTATGATTCTATGTTGTAGGTCTGTTAAATTAGAATTAAGGGGGTTGTCCCTTTGGTTGAGATTTAAGTATTGAAAGTCAAATTTTCCATTGTGAAGACATACTAATCAATTGCAGCATTTGAAGGATTCGGGAACTCTAGTTTTGAGCGAACATTCTATCTTATTGTAAGCTGTTAGTAGTACTACAACATTCCTCTTCTTATCTCTCATTTTATTAGATTGTAATTCCCACTGAATAAGTGGAAGAGGCTGGCTTGCCACCTATCTGCTTTCAGTTGAGTAGTTTAGGGACCCTCTGACCATATGCTCACCATCACTTGGTGCCATTCTTGGTTAGAGTTACATTATGTTCATCATGCATTGATCCTTTAACCATATGCTCGTCTACCCAGGTGCATTCTTGGTTAGAGTTCCTTTCAATTTTGCATTGCATAGATCCTCTGACCAATGCTCACACCTTGCCCACATCGGGATCCTGGTGTACATTCTAGTTAGAGTTACCTTCCACATCATTTTGGGTTTGTGCTAACCATAACGGGTGCGTGTTGCATTGCAATCAATTGTGAAAATAAATAAAAAATTGGTCTGGTTCATTACACATACCCATAGAGCCCAATGGTTGGACACACAATTCAAGCTATGCAAGGACACCTTTATAGTTGGAAGCATAGTATCAGTGGTTGACTTTACAAAGAACTACACTCTACAGCCATAGTGTGAGGTGTATTCATAGTATTACAACTCCACATAGGTTTTGATATTTGGGCACATAGCATTCATTCATTCAGTTGATAGTACAAAGGACCAAAGGAAGGTATTGAGGGAGTATCACTTTTATATTATTGATGATCGCACAAATTCACTAGATTTCATGCAACATTGCTTCCAAATGTTATACAATGATTTGGCTTAGAGGGGCATAAGATATGGTCAACATATAATATGGTTGGATAACTATGTAGCATAGTTCAAGAACACACGCATGTTTTAATAGTTGTGTAGGATGCATCTCACTACAGGTGTTCAACATGTGTGGAACTTTTGTGAGGTCAGGCATGGAAAGGGGGAGCATGATGGTGTAGGAGAATGCATGTAAAAATCATTAGCATGAGAAGAGTTAAAGTATAAAGACAGTGCAAAGTTGATAGATGCAAGATCAATCATCGAGTGGTGTAAAGCTTTGATGGGTCCAGGTAATGAAGGTACATCTTCAGTTCGTAGATTTTTTTGGTTGATGGATGATACTAACATTGCACCATATGAGGATTGTTGTACACTAATAGGATCGAGTGAGCTACACTCTTTCCTTAGCTCAAATTTAGGTTCATGGAGTCTCGATACACGTAAGATGGCATGCTTTTGTTCTTCATGTACAATGCAAGCCAGGAATGATTGTGAGTTAGGTGAGTGGGTTGACAAATGGTTGACAAGTTATCTTAGCCCACTTCACACGTATCTCCCTTTGAAAACATTGGAACTAATAGAGATGGAATCATTAGTCAACTTTGACCACATATCAGATCTAGTTCAACCAGGTAATATATCTACTTGCTTAGTTTTTAAAATTCCATATTGTTATCTTACTTTGTACTATATTCATAATGTTGACTAATTTCAAGTGATTTGTTGCACATATCAATGTAGGGCATGTAGAGGGAATGGACTATTACTTGTGTCATTATGTTGAGGCCAAAAGGAAATTGGAAGCCTCGGTTATAAATGGAGAAAACATTGAATACCCTACAGGCTTAGTTTTTGTTACTAGAACATGGCTTAGAAGGTACCCACATAAGAGTGCTAAACACTAGTTGTTTGAGGAGTTTGACACACATCGTAAGATTCTTCATTACTCAAACCTTGTCATGGCATCCAATGTTTTTTTGAGCAAATATGGGGGTAGACCTTTGAACAAGACCTTGTGGAAGGTCTATGAGTCTGACCATGACAAAATACTTGACACAATAAAGAGTAGAGCAGACCCAGATGGTTCATTGAATTAATTTGTAAGTATATGCACAATGGTTCTTATTAATTTATACTTGTAGGTATGTGTAGGATCATGATGGGCCAAAACGTGGCAATATGATGGGTATGTGGCTGATGACTATTTTTCTACCCAAAATTGATGACACGAAAAGGGTTTTTAAAGGAGATTCTCAACTTTCCACCGATATAAATTATGCTGATTGAAAAGATGATTAAAAAAATCTATAGATTTCAAATGGTATCACATTTTTTGAATCCAAAACATTTGTCACATTCTATGCTTCACATACTATATTATTAAAAAAAGAAAAATTTAATTTCATGAATTTTTGACTAAATTAAGGTGGTTAGACATACAAATTTTTATATTTTTTATAAAGTTGTAATAAAAAAATCATAATTAATTATTTAATTGGAAAAAAAATACAAAAAAATATAAATCACATAAGGGCATGAGTCCTCTATTTATATCAAAAATCTTATAAAAAAATATTATCATTTTATTGTTGTTAGGGTGGTCAGACAAACACCTACTTCTTTATTTTTCCCTGAAATTTAAGTACCATTGCATTGAAATTTCAAATGTTCACCAAATATATTTTTTATTTTTTTAAACAAACCTCGAAGTTTAGAAACTACATTCAATTTTCTACAAATTATTTTCATACATATTTTTGAAATAATATAAATAACTTATTCAAAAAATTTACGTCAAGCTGTCTAACTTTGATTTTTCTAAATTTTTTGCCACTTAAGGGCATGTTTTCTCCATGATGATCCTAGAAATACCTTGTATCCATGTTAATTTTTTGATGCCAATTCTATCATCTTATTTTACTTTTTGTATCTGTAAATAGCTCAATAAACATTGATTGGTGTCCCCTTGCAAAAAATGTAGATTTATGAGCCATCGAAGAGAATATCAGGCATAAAAGCAATGTAATATCCCTATTTTGATGATCTTGACAAATCTCAATTATGATTTTAAGCCATTAAAAAAGTGTGTGTGAAGCTTGGTGAGGGAATTTAAAGTTATTCATTTTAAGTTAACCTCATCATGAGCACCTATGATGTAGACATTATAAGAGCATCTCAAATTTCAAGATATTCTAGATTCATGAGAGGTGTTGTGTGCAATAGGTATCTTGGAACTCCCAATGAAGATGTATGACTAGGAGTGACTAAGTTGAGAGAATTCCATGCCTATATTTAAGTTCCTTCCATCTATTTTCATTTCATTTCCATTTTGGATGAGCTATTTCTTTTTATTCTTTTACTTTTTTGTGCATCTGTAACTAAACTAGTAAAAATTGATTGGTCTCTCCTTGCAGAAAATGCTGATTTTTGAGACATCGAAGAATCTCAGCCAAAAAATCAATGCATCATCCTTATTTTGATGATCTTGAAAAATCTCAATTTTGAATTGAAGCCATTATGAAAGAGTGTGTGAAGCTTTGCGAGGGAATCTCAAGTTACTCATTTGAAGTTAACCTCCAAATGAGAACCTATGATGTAGACATTATATGAGAATCTCGAATGTATGAGTGACATTGTAAAATATCTATGAGAACAGAGTACCTAAGGCATTGTAATGATATTTTTACTTGTAATGACATTTATTGAAATATTGAAATTTGGTGCAAGGGAACCAAGGTTATTAAGCAAATTTGGTTCATGGAATTCTTTTAAGTTAGTAAATTGTGTTTTGAGTAAATTTCCAATTGAATAAGGTCATATTATATGTTCAATTGATTTATAATGTAATAAGTCATGTTAGTTAAAATCTCAATAGTGAAGAATGATTGGAAAGATGTAGAATCATTTGTAAAGGCTCGATTTAAAGCCTCTTGAAGATTCAGACACAATGTAATTTTGGTGTAGGAACACCTAGTCTCCTAGTTACAAAATTCCACTTTTTGAAGGTTGATAGGTGGCCAATATATTAGATTAAGGTATTTTGTGTTTATTTATGCTAAATAAGGTCAATTAAGACCATTTAAGGTGAATTAGGGTGATTTTTTGAGTCTCGGTGGTCAAATGTGCAAAAAAATGCATTCTTGCTACAAAATTGTCAATATTTGAATTTGTAGCCTTTTGAAGGAAAATATTTGAATTTGGTTGTAAATGTGAAAGAATGAGGTCCAAGAGTTTGATATACCATTTAAAGAGCTTGGTTTTCATTGAGTTACTTTCAAAGCCTCTGCTTTTATTGTTCCTATGGTAAACTGTTTGATAGAGTTGGCGGAATTACCTTTCTTAGTAATCACTATTAGTGAGATTGAGATTGTTAACCTTGAGGGAGTATGAATTGGGAAAAGGGAATTTTATATGGCTATTATTTTCAAATACTTCGAGTGTGATGTACTCCACATTGACGCCATTCCTTAATATTCACTTGATGGCATCAAGGAATGGCTGAACTCCATGGATATAAAGTATTATGAAAGTAGAATGAACTTGAACTGGTGGCCAATTTTGAAGAGTATTACTAATGATCCAAATAAATTTATTAGAAATGGTGGTTGGGAATTTTTGAATATGGAAGCTAGTGATTTTGATTTTGATAATTTAGAAGAGTCAAAACAAGGAATATGAACCCTCTGATGTAGAAGGGGAATTAGAATCAGATTTCATGTAGCCACCATCAAGAGTGTTACAAGCCAACAAGATGGAGGGAATTACTATATAAGGATAATTTTCAATGTTGTAGGTACCAAATTTAATACCAAATATAATGGAAACATTGAAATTCCTTATCAGTATTTATGTTGAGGAAATTTCCTTTAGATGAAAGGATTCAAAGCACATCAACCATGTGTTACAAATGATTAAATCCCAGAGACAATCCATAGCAATGAAAGAGTCAGAAAAGGCAGAGAGAGCTACACTGGTGACTTAGGAGAAATTTCAGCTTTCAAAAACAAAGTCAATTAGGCTGGCAGGCATGTGAATCAAGCTAACATTTGGTGGAAGAGGAAGAAAGATGAATGGAACACTGGAGGCCCACCATACTAGATTCTGGTATTCAACCATGAGAGTAGAAGAGAGAGTTGGCATCATGTATCAAAACACTAAGCATTCATTATTCCAACTAGCGGAGAAGGAGATGATTACTTTTCTTCATTTTTATTTTCATA
Source organism: Sequoia sempervirens (assembly GCA_007258455.2). NCBI lineage: Eukaryota > Viridiplantae > Streptophyta > Pinopsida > Cupressales > Cupressaceae > Sequoia > Sequoia sempervirens. The sequence goes on along the minus strand of VDFB02128519.1, from coordinate 5,375,693 downwards.
ACCATATAAAAGTGTGGGAACCAAGAAGACCAAGGATGTCCAATTTTATGTGGAGGTAATGGATTGGGTCCAAACTTTAGGAGGGGCAAGAAGGTCGATGTATGATCTTGATGAAATTGAGGAAGAACAACAAGAGAGGGACAAGAAAAATAAAATCAATACAGAGTTTCAAGGATTTTTCAAGCGAGTAAGAGAGCTATGGGAGTAGCCTCATCTAAAATATTTTGAACTAGAGTTTGATAAACCATTTAGAGAGCTTTGTTTTCATGGAGTTCCTTTCAAAGGGTAGAAATCTTTGATGGGGTATTACTTAGATACCGTGATACTTAGAAACTTAACGTTTGATCGTATGGGATCATGTTGGGCCCCTCTACAATAACCTCTCTTGATTTTTGTTATCTTAGAGTGTTTTTCCTATGGTGTCTAGTTTTCAGTTGATGAAAAAAGTATCAAATGCAAGTAGTGGAAAGTTGTAAAGTGGTACAAATTTTGTTCTGCAACTCATGTGACCAAACAAACTATTCCAACACATTCAAATAGGTATGTTTAGGCTAGGAATTGTCCTTTCACACCCAAACACACAGAATCGCTCCGATCTATGTTCAACTGTATCGATTCTTTAAGGGTTCAAAGTGCGAAATGGCTACAAACTTTAGCATGTTGTTACTCGAATACTGTGACACTTAGAAACCTCTTATCTGATCCTATGGGATCGTGTTGGTCCCCTATGTAATAACCTCTCTTAGTTTTTATTATCTCAGAGTGATTTTCTTATGGTTTTCCAGTTTTTAGTTGATGGAAAAAGTGTCAAATGTAAGTAGTGGAAAGTTGCAAAGTAGTGCAGCTTTCATTCTGCAACTTGTTTAACCAAAAAAACTATTCTAATGCATCTAAATATGTATGTTTATGCTAGGCATGGTCCTCTTTCATAGTCAAACACACAGAAACACTTTGAGCTATGTTCAACCGGATCGATTCCTTTAGGGTCCAAAGTGCAAAATGTCTGCAAACTTCAGCATGTTGTTACTCCGGTACCATGACACTTAGAAAATTCTCATCTAATATTATGGGATTATGTTGGGCCCCTCTACAATAAAATTTCTTGGTTTTTGTTATTTCAGAGTGGTTTTCTAGTGGTGTTCAATTTTTTAGTTAATGGAAAAAGTGTCAAATGCAAGTAATGGAAAGTTACAAAGTGGTGCAAATTTTGTTTTACAACTTGTGTGACCAAAGGAAATGTTCCAATGCATTCAAATAGATATTATTACACTATGAATGGTCATTTTTTGCACCCAAACACACAGAATTGCTTTGAGCTATGTTCAACCAGATCGATTCCTTAATGGTCCAAACTGCAAAATGGCTACAAACTTTAGCATGTTGTTACTCAGATACCATGACACTTAGAAAATTTTCATCTAGTCCTATGGTATCGTATTGGGCCCCTCTACAATAATGTCTCTTAGTTTTTGTTATCTTAGAGTAGTTTTCCTGTGGTGTCTAGTTTTTAGTTGATAGAAAAAGTGTTAGATGAAAACAGTGGAAGTTGCAAAGTGATGCAACTTTCATTTTGCAACTCATGTGACCAAAAAAACTATTTTAATGCATCTAAATAGGTATTTTTATGCTATACATGGTCCTCATTTACACCCAAACATGCAGAATCGCTTTGAGCTATGTTCAACTGAATTGATTCCTTAAGGGTCCAAAGTGAAAAATGGCTACAAACTTTAGCATATTGTTACTCGGATACCATGAGGCTTAGAAAATTCTAGTCTGATCCTATGGGATTTTGTTGGGCCCCTCTACAATAAAATCTTTCAGTTTTTGTCATCTCGGAGTGGTTTTCCTGTGGTGTCTAGTTTTCAGTTGATGGAAAAAGTGTCAAATGCAAGTAGTGGAAAGTTGTAAAGTTGTGCAACTTTCATTCTGCAACTCGTATGACCAAAAAAACTATTTCAATATTACATCAAAATAGGTATTTTTACACTAGGAATGGTCCTCTTTCACACCCAAACACATGGAATCACTTCAAGCTACGTTCAACCAGATTGATCTTTTGAGGGTCCAAAGTGCAAAATGGCTACAAACTTCAGCATGTTGTTACTTGGATACCATGAGACTTAAAAACTTATCATCTAATCCTATGAGATTATGTTGGGCTCCTCTATAATAATCTCTCTCAGGTTTTTTTTATCTCAAAATGGTTTTCCTATGGTGTCCAATTTCAATTGATGGAAAAAGTGTCAAATGCAAGTAGTGGAAAGTTGCAAAGTGGTGCAACTTTCATTCTGCAACTCATGTGACCAAAAGAATTGTTCCAATGCATCCAAATAGGTATTTTTATGCTATGCATGTTCCTCTTTCTCACCCAAACACACAAAATCTCTCTAAGCTATGTTCAACTAGATTGATCCCTTAAGGATCCAAAGTGCAAAATGGTTGTAAACTTCAGCATGTTGTTACTTGGATACCGCGAGGCTTAGAAACTTCTCATCTAATCCAATGGCATTACATTGGGCCCCTCTAAAGTAACCTCTCTCATTTTTTGTTATTTTAGATTTTTTTTCCTGTGGTATCTAGATTTTAGTTGATGAAAAAAGTGTCAAATGCAAGCGGTGAAAAGTTGCAAAGTGGTGCAACTTTCATTCTACAACTCGTGTGACCAAAAAACTTATTCCAACACATCTGAATAGGTATTTTTATGCTAGGAATGGTCCTCTTTCATACCCAAACATGTAGAATCGCTCTGACCTACGTTCAACCAGATCAATCCCTTAAGGGTCCCAAGTGCAAAATGACTAGAAACTTCAACATGTTGTTACTCGGATACCGTGATGCTTAGAAATTTCTCATCTAATCCTATGGGATTGTGTTGGACCTCTCTACAATAACCTCTCTCATTTTTTGTTATCTCAAAGTGGTTTTTCCTTGGTGTCCAATTCTCAGTTGATGCAAAAAGTGTCAAATGCAAACAGTGGACAGTTGCAAAGTGGTGCAACTTTCGTTTTGCAACTCGTGTGACCAAAAACATAGTACATGCCCGAATAGGTATGTTTATGCTATGAATAGTCATATTTCACACCCAAACACATAGAATCACTCTGAGCTATGTTCAACCGGATCGATCTCTTAAGTGTTCGAGTGTAATATGTTGAAATAGGCCATTCCACGTATTGTTTAGGCTATGTCTCGATGATATGGGCCTAATGTAAGTAGGATAGGGAGTAGGAATAAGAAAATAGCATTGGTAAAGGAATTGGAAGAGATTACTAACACTACCCCTATTGAAAATTTAGAATTGAGGCCCCTTAAAAGCAAGGCTAGAAGAGGTGAAAAGAAGAAATTGCTTGAAAATAAGTTAGAATAGGTTGTAAATAGAGTGAGGTTGTGGAGTTTAATATTTTCAAAAGGTCTGCAAGGACAAGGGAGGTTGAAAGTATGTTATGGCATGATGTCGTAGTTGGGAAAACAAGGGTTTTAAATGAAAAAGAGATGTTTAAGGGAGTAAAAGTGGGTAAAATCAAGAGGCAACATAATTTGGTGGTCAATTAAGTTTGTGCAAGTAGAATGAAGAGTGTTGGAATAGGTTTTGAGGTTTCGGTTCAGGTTCGGGGGTTTGGTTTGCCGGTTAGGCCTAATTTTTTTGGAGGGGGGTTCGGTTTGTTTTGGGTTTGTTGGTACAAAAAATATTTTAAAGCAAAATATAAATATATATGTAGCCTACAAGCATGAATTAGGATTGTAATATCACATAACATCATATAAAAAAAAACCACCATAAACTTGAATTCCATTTAAAACATGCATGATAAATATTCATCATTGAAACTTGAATTGTCGTAGCTTGATATACAAAGTCTATTGATGCTAGGGTTCAATTTGTATGATTTTGAAAACAAAAGCCAACTGAGTAGAGTTATTAGTGTTCTTCATAAATAATAAGAATTTGTTTAGTACACTAGCCATTTTGATGTCTTCTTGCATTCTTAAACATTATTTTGTATCATTGTTATATTGGTCTTGAGAGTGGTAGCTTAATATAGCTCCACAATACAAAATCTGGTTTACTTGTGTAGTGTAACAATGGCATAGACAATATTTTTTTTTCAAAAAAACCAAAAGGTGAGTGCACAATTCAAGTGTATAAACACATATTTTTGTAATATCAAGGACACTTTTTGAAACTTTCATGCATTTTTAATCTAAAAGGAAAAGTCTTATGTATCCTTTGCTTAATTGAGTTGTTCCAATCAAAGGATTAAATATACTGGAATCTTTTTATCAATCATTTTATAGAATACCAATTGAAAAAGTGTTTTTTTCTTTTAGATAAAGTTTTTTACCATCAATCAAGTAATTTATTCAATACAAACCATGAAGGTCAAAAATGATCAAAGCTATGGCTAACCAATTAATAAGTATTCATGTGAATAAGTCAAGCATGTGGGTATGTGCAGGATCATAATGGGCCAAAAAGTGGTGATATTATGGGTATTGGTAGGGTATGTGGCTGGCGACATTTTTTATACCCAAAATTAATGAAAAGAAAAGGGTTTTTAAAGGAGATTTTTAGCTTTCCACCAATATAAATTATGCTTTACTTTGAATTTAATAAATAATTATTATTCATTTTCTATTTGAATTACGACTAAAGTCCTGATTGATAGGCTGATTGAAAAACATCTATAGATTTCAAATGGTATCACATTTTTTGAATACAAAAATATGCATCACATTCTATGCTTCGTATAATATAGGATTACAAAACAAATTGAATTTCATGAAGTTTTGACCAAGTTAAGGTGGTTAGACATACGAGTTTTTATATTTTTTAAAAGTTGTAATGAAATAATCATAATTAATTATTTACATGGAAATAAATTACAAAAAAAATGCATCACATTGGGACGTGAGTCCTCTACTTATATCTAAAATATTATCAAAATATATTATCATTTTATTTTGGCTAGGGTGGTTAGACAGACACCTACTTCTTATTTTTTTCCTGAAATTTAAGTACTACTGAATTGAAATTTCAAATTCTCACCAAATAGATTTTTTTTTTTTTAAATCTAGTATTTTAGAAACCACATTCAATTTTCTAGAAATTCTATTCTTACATATTTTTGAAATAATATAGATAACTTATTCAAATTTTTACGTCAAGTTGCCTAACTCTGATTTTTCTAAATTTTTTTCCACTTAAGGACCTATTTTTTCCATGATGATCCTGCACATACCCATGTATATGTGAATAAGGGAAGCACAAGTAGTCACAAACATGTATGCCTTGAAGTATACACATGAATACATAACTTATACACAACTTAATACAAAGTATGTGTCTGAATACAAGGCATACACATGAAAATGTGTAAGTTGCAAAGTATACATTGGAACACACGTAAGTCACAAAGTATACACGTAAGATGTAAAGTATACACTTGATTACACATAACTCATATCTATTGAACCATGAATTTATAACATGCAAATATGGATGCAATCGATAAAAAAAATTTGTATTAACCAAATAGCCATGTACACATACATCAATATATGTTGATATAAGTATAAAATATAGGTACAAAATAGCCATATAGGCTTATGAGAATGCCATATAGGCATACAATATCAAATATATCCAATACAAAATATGTACAAAACTACCATGTAGGAATACAACAAAGGGCTCTAGAATTAAAAGTCATTGCTCTCCAAGCTCTCAAAATAAACTCTTGCCCTTTGCTTGTTGATCGGATGGCGATAGGTCTCTCACTTGTTTGTGCTACACTTGAGGAGTGCTCTTGTTGCTCCTCCTAGTACTATTAAGTTCCTGGTGAAGTTTTAACTATTACAATAAGAAGTAAAGACATTAATATATAGAAATTACATTATAAAAAATGATATATTTAAAAAAATAATCACTTATGGCCATCTCACGTTCACTCTCCATGTGGGAAATATTCACACAATGATGCTGAGGCATGCTCAAGCCCTGTATAAACCATCCAAATAGAAATTATACTATGAATCAATAATTTGGTTTGATTTTTCACTCTAGCTAACATCTATAACAACAAATGTAAATTGAAATTTAGTAATTTTCCTCATACCTCCTCTATCAGAGCCATCGAGGATTGTATAGTGGATGAAACACCCATATCCATTTCCCTTGTAACATTTGGAGGTGTTTCCACAACCAACATTTAAAAATAAAACAAAAAATTATTCAATCACAAAAAAGTTACAATAGCAATCAACGTCATGACTTATAATGTATGAGATTAGAATGAACACAATATTCAGTACTTATTAAACTATATATTTCTGATTATCATGCTTACTATTTTCCCTATTCATATCTTGTTCGAAAGGATGTGTTTTTAGTCTTTTACCCATAGCAGCAAGCCGCTAAATCATTTGATTAAATGCTTTCATAGACATGTACGATAACTGTGGTGGCATAGAGAAGGTAGTGAACTGTTTGAAAAAATGCCTCAAAAGAAATGGGGTCTCGTGGTGATGGAATTCCATTACAAACAAATGCACATCATGGCATTCCATCACCATAAGAACACATTTCTTTCAGGCATGTTTTCAAAATTTTCATTTCCTTCTCTATGGTATTATTGCTTACTATTATGCTTTGATAGATATTTTTCCAAGCATCCATAGTTTGTTGGAAAGCAACTATTTTAGGCTTTTATCCATAGCAGTAAGGAAGCATGAGTAGTTTGATAAAATTATTTGGTGCACATGTATGAAAAAGGTGGTATCATAGAAAAGGTGATGAGAATTTTGAAGAAATGCCTCGAAGAAATGTGGTCTCATGGTGATGGAATGGAATTCCATCACCATGAGACCACATTTCTTCGAGGCATTTTTTCAAACTACTAACTGCTTTGTCTATGCTATTGCTTACTATTATGGTTTCATATATTTTTTCCAAGCATCCATAGTTTGTCGTGCAGGTGCACCTTTGCAAGTACATGCCTCCATGTGAATAAATTGCATCACACTACTTATGTTGACTTTCTAAACAACTATATTGTAGTTGAAATTTTGTCATCTATCAACATCTAGTTATTAGCTATTGAATGTGAAGTAATTTTTTGAGTTTGAATGATGTGAAATGCAACGCAACCAATGATATGAATATAAACTACACAAATCTATTAAGTACAATTCATTAAAGTTAAACTCTTTATTCTATTACCTCCATGAAGGTTTAAGTAAATCCACTGGCATTGGGAGGTGTTCCCTCGAAACCTTCAATATTACCCTATTCAACATCCAAAATAAAATATTAAAATACCATTCGTAAAACAATGCTATTAGCATGTAATAAATTTATATTTTTTTACTAGTTACATACCCCACTGATAGGTATATTGCAAAAATAACTAGGCGGGGGGCTATTGTATCCAGTCTCAACACTATGACCTTGCAATTTTATTAAAATCATAAAACTAAATTGGTTAATCTTGCATTTCAAAATCAAAATTTAATAAGTTAAATTCAATGAACATGCTAACTTTGACCTAAGTATCAATGCCAAATGCATCATGCAAAATGTCAGCTGCCCTCTCCATCTTCATAGTAGTATATGGATCATGCGTAGTAGCCTCCTGAGTGTTAGTGGGGTCATATGGAAAAGTCACGCCACAAGATTGACACACATGGGTTCGAAGGCCACCACTCGAAGACTCCCCTAGCTGACATTGTAGAATAGGGCTAGTATGATGGATGGTACTCTGGGTCAAAGTGTTGATCACCTACAATGTCTCTACATTGACACTTCCCTTCACAACAATAGGCATAACAATGTGCTCATGAGGTGACCTAGTGAGAACTCATCTCCCTTTCCATGTAGGATCCGGTTGTGCACCGGGCCTATCCTTAGCTAACCCCCCACCTCTCCCCTAGAAGTCCCTCATATCAAAATAATTTGTAATTTTGTTCAATATGAACTCACCATATAGTTTCTTGAGAAAATACTGGGAGACTTCATAATTGTTGCATGGTTGATCATCAAAGACCATGTACCACCTATCATAAAAATGGTTCCTAATCTCTTGGTGGTGGCACCAATGAATAGGAAACCTCTTTGCATTGAGGCTAAGATTTTGATTTGTGCGTGGGTCAATGAATAATGAGCACAAATCACCTTTTGTAATTTTTAAATCCTTTACTTGTTTATATGATAGTTTATCCATATAATATGCCCTATCCACTTGCCTCCTATCTTGCCATCCAGTTATTTGTTTGCTAATTGAATCTACATTTTTTAACATATCTTTCAATGAATTTGTGAGGGTCATTCTTTCTATGGTTGAACCATTTGGATCACTCAAACTACTAATAAAATCCTCAATTTTCTTTTTTTGGTTCTCAATCTCACAAATTAAATTTTGTTGAGTGCCAGGAGGGTGTTGAGTCATTGGTGGATGAGGTTGTTGTTGAGGTTGATTTTCTTGTTGAGGATTTTTAGGGTTTGTGGGTTCATTTTCATATCCTACAAATTAAAAAAAAATAAATCAAATATAACCTAAAACTAAGAAATTCAAAACAAACACCAAAAATTACTTACCTCTCCCACCTCTTCATCATCGTGGTGCCATCTTTGCAGATAAAAAGCAACTCTTATCGAATTTTTTGCCCAATACCTCCTCCTAGAACACAAGCGCAAAAGTTGCAGGGGTTATGGCCATGGGAAGAAGAAAAAAAAATAGTCGAAGTGAAAATGAAGACTTTCACTTTTTTTTTCTTTTAACGAGCAATAACGCGAGCGCGTTATAACATGCTCATGGTATGAGCTTTCCAAATTTTTTTAGAAAGTGGCCACAAAATTGCTACCCAACCTCATGCACCCACCCTACTAGTAGTGAATAAATTTTCTATAATGACACATTTCATTCCCTATAAGAATAGTAATGATATTGTGTAGGTAGCTGAACTATTTTTCAAGGAGATTGTGAGATTGCATAGATTTCCAAGGAGTATAGTTTTGGATAGGGACATCAAGTTCATTGGATACTTTTGGAGGACATTTTAGAAGAAGATGAATACAAACCTAAAGTTTAGTTCAACATATCACTTACAAATAGATGGAAAAATCAAGGTAGTCAATAAGAGTTTGGGTAACTTATTGAGATGTTTGGTTGGAGATAAGGTAACAAATTGGGACATACTTCTACTACAAGAAGAGTTTGCATACAAGAATTTAGTAAATCAGAGCATAGGGAAGACACTATTTGAAATCATGATAGGAATCCATCCAAGAGGAGTTGTGAAGATCAAAGACATCACTATGGAGAATAAGAGGAGTGTAGAAGAAAAATAATTTGCAAAATTTATGAATATAGTGCACAATTAGGTTTAGAAACACTTGGAGGATATGAATAATAAGTACCAGAAGGAAAATAAGAACAAGAGACATAAGGAATTTTTTGTTGGAGATGAAGTTATGGTATACCTTAGGATGGAAAGGTTTCCAATAGGAAAGTACAATAAGTTAGAGAAGAGGAAGTTTGGACCATGTAAGATTCTTAGGAAGTTTGATTCAGGAAATACATATGAAGTGAACTTACCAAGGCACTTGGTATATCACCTATTTTTAATGTGGTATAAATATATGATTATCATGAAGAATAGTCAAGTGGGATTATCAAAGAACTAGACTTGAAGGAGAAATTACCACATCAACCTCCATAGTAGATTGAGTAGATATTAGACATTAGAAACTAGAAGGAGAACTAGAAACAAGAAGTACCAAGAATACCTGGTGAAGTGGAAAGGAAAACCATTGGATGATTCATCATGGATCTCTCAAGATGAGGTGAAGCACTTTGGTTTTCCTCTAGCCACTGGAAAGTGAGGGACTCAATTTTCTTCAAACTCTGGTTGTCTGATACATGAGCATCCCTAGTTGTAAAGAAATTTTGTATCAATGAAAAACATTTATTTTCTTACAATTTAGCTTGTAATCTTCTCAAAAGTTTCTTCCACATTCATTACGTTATCATTTATCATCTTGTAGAGTAGAATATAGATTATAAATGAGGCCATATGTAACATACATAGATTTCATGGGATTTTCATTTGTTTGCATAAAGTTATCACTCTACAAATTTCATTATCAATTCTCTATCAAAGTATTTAGGGCTTATCTAGTCTAGACTGATTGTGTGGACCATTTCTAGAATGTACAGAGGTTAATGGAACACCATTCAAGTAATTTTAGGTCTAGGAGGACTATCTTGGTGATCCACAATACATTTCCATTGCCTGATGAGTTATCTTCACTTGTTCTTAGGGTAACCTACATGTTTGATCTTGTATTGGGATTGTAAGCCCTTGAGGTTGATGTGAACCACAATTGGAGTTAGAGAATCTTCATATTTAAAATCATTTATAATCCATTAGAAATAAGTTAAGTATTTAGCAGATAGGAAAGGAAAATAAATCAAGTTGTCTAGGTTGTTGGATCATAATAAGGTCATAAGGCAATTATATTATCTTGTAATGTCCTATAGTAGGCTAGTGAGCCCTATTAATTCCCTACTTGTGGTATATGACACATGTAAGAATACACACTATTGAATGAATGATAATTCCTATTTGCTGAGCATTTCTTGTGCTCTTTCCATTGCGTTGAGCTGAAGTTTGCACGATTAGATAGTCCTATTTCGACTCTCCGCCAATTACTACATCACTACCACTCTAAAATCTAAAACAATTATATTACTTCTTATGTAACTATAAATAATGATATAAAACCACTATCTCATACATCCAATATCTAAAACATAAACTAGGCCAAAGCCATAAATGGTTTTACAAAAGCAATAGATTTGAAAACCATTGTATCTTGCAAAAACCTCAATCACCTTTGAGATTATCTTTACAAAATAGTAAGTGCATGAATGAATTCATATTTTTCTCACATGTGCTAAATTAATAAATTCCTAAATTTAGCAATAACCACAATGGTACTTTTGAATAATACCTTTCTAGAAACCCTAACAATCAAGTGTATAATTATATTTTAGAATTCACTAGGTCAAGTGTCTCCATCTATTATAAAAAGATCCTAGATTTTTTCATGTAGTTCTTAGAAATGGTAAAGTCCATTAATGAATTCAAATTAAATTATAGCTACCATTGTAGTGCTTGATCTTCCATCAACACATATGATAATTAATCCCAAGAATATAGGAATATAAATTACAAATTATTTCTCCACTTAAACACTATGAATCAATGTACAAATTCAAAGAGTGTTGGGAGAATAAAATATAGAGATGATTACAAGGTAAATGGAACCTTAATCCTAGCATAAAAAATAATTCCTACTAGTCTCTCATTTATATTGAAATTCAACTAAATTCAAACTAATCAACAATAGTAGAATATATCATAAATATTTATGTAAAGTTTATAAGCTAGAGATTTATTGAAGTAAGAAATTGTTGCCCATGTTTTTGAGCACTAATTTTTTTGAAAATTCCCTTGTTGTGAAGTGTCATATTATATAATTCAAAACCGAATAAAGGATGATATTTAAATGGATGTAAATAATTTATTCCACCTAAGTGTCTATACAAGTAGGCCTTTGATCATTTATCCCATTATTTTTTCTATCTTTATCACGTTTTTCTATTTTTGTTCTTGAAAAATGGTCTTTTTTTAAGATCTCCAAGGTGATGAATGGATGCACATGCACACACACACACACAAGAAGAAGAAGAAGCAAAAACTAAGTATTTTTTTACTTTGAATGGTGATTGAGAAAATATATTAAGTAATGCATGAGGATGGAAGGTTTGAAGTGCCTTATGCAAGTGTTTAATATTTTTTTATCAAGGCCAAAGCTAGTATTAGTTGTTGCTTTACTTAAATGATAAATTTTGAGTCTTTTATTTCAGATCTTCTAAAAGTATTTTTTGAAGACAATAAAGATCTAAATATTATTCAAGAGTACCTTCTTTATAATAACATCTTGGACATTGGCAAGAGTTTGGAATATATTTTTACTCCTTTTTATAATGCATTTATTATGAAGAAGCTCATAACAATAGCTATGGACCAAGAGAACAAAGTGAAATAAATAGATTTTGTTTTGTTGTTGTATCCATACACAAAGGAATTTTCAAATTAATATTTTTTACAATCAACATTAATCAAATAACAGAGATAATATGAAAACATAAATTAAATTGGGTCTTATATTTATTTATTTTAAAAGGAATACATAAAAGTACCA
>VDFB02128519.1:5347639-5363322 GCA_007258455.2 Sequoia sempervirens | reverse complement strand
TTTTCATTTGAGAGTGATGAATTTGAAGCCTTCTGAAAGCTTCCTTCCTGATCTCGTCTAACTCTGTTAACTCAGCAAGCCTAACTTGCATTGGCTCTTCTTCAAGTAACTCTAGTTCCTTTATGTAGCTCAGAGTTGGGAATTCTATTGATATAGGCAGCTTGGCCTCCTTACCATAAACCAAAACATACGGTGAAAAACTTGTTGACCGTTTTGGTGTAATTATATCAGCCCAAAGGGCTAATTTAAGCTTGTCATTCCATGACCTCTGATTATCCTCAATTGTCTTTTTAATGATCTTAATCAGATTCTTATTTGTTGATTCAGCTTGTCCATTACCTTGAGGGTAATAATTGGACGAAGTGTTCAGATAAACATTATTTTTTACTGACCAATCTGAAACTCTTAAGCCAACAAAAGCTAAAGCATTATCTGAAATAATGGACTCGGGAGTACCAAACCTGGAAACAATGTCTTGATAGAAATTTAGGACTGAAGTTTCATTTGAATCTTTTAGAGCAACTACTTTCGTCCATTTTGTGAAGTAATATGTTGCTGTCAAGATCCACTTGTGACCTGCACTTGATGGTGGGTTAATAGGACCGATAAAGTCAATTCCCCACTTCCCGAATGGCTGCTCAACCTGAATTGGATTCAGGGGCAAGGCTGCTAACTTCTGTTTTCCTGCAAAAAGTGAACATTTAGCACATTTTCTGACATAAATATGTGCATCTTTGAAAAGATCTGGCCAATAATAGCCTGCTCTCATAATCTTCAAAGTTGTAGTACGAGGTGCAAAGTGACCTCCAGCAGGTCCATCATGGAATTCTTCCAGAATTCTTTCAATCTGATCTAGGTAAATACATCTGAGGAATACTCCATTGAAGTCTTTTTTATACAAAACATCATTTATTACAGCATAAGGAATTGTATGGAATCTATAATACCTTTGTTTAGACTTATCCATACCTTCTGGGCAATCTCTAGTATACAAATAATGAATCATTTGATGAACCCAATTAGCTGAAACAACAGATTCATCTTCATTTTTTAGAACTGCAGCAATCTCTTTACTGTTGTTTTCCTCATTTTCTGCAAGTTGTTTGCATAGTCCTTTACCTCGAACAAGCTTGGTAACTTTTATGCTGATGTCATACTCCATGACTTTGGTTATCCAGTCTACTTGCTTGTCATTTATATCTTTATTCAGCAAAAACTCCTTGACTGTTGGGTGAGCTACCAGCAGATTTACCTTATTATTAGACAGCATATGTCTGAATTTCTTCAGACTTCTTACTATAGCAAGTACATGCCTCTCAACGAATGAATATCTTGTTTCATAGTCATGCAAGACTTGACTGAAAAAAGCTATGGGTTGTTCCATACCTTCATTATTTTGCTGACAGAGCATTGCGGAGATGGTATCCACTCCTCCGAATGCATACAATATGAAATCCTTTTCAAAATCAGGATTTATAAGAGTAGGGGCTGCTGCAAGTGCCTCCTTAATCTGTTCAAAACTGCTCTTTCCTTCTTTTGACCAGCTGAACTGAATATTTTTCTTCAGCATGGCTGTCAATGGCTGTAACAATGCTGCAACATTTGGAATGAACCTCCTTACAAAGTTAATTCTGCCCAGGAAGCTCTGCAAACCCTTTTTGTGAGCGGGCAGCGGTAAAGCCAGTATGGCTGCAATACGTTCTGGGTCAATAGAAATGCCATCCTTTGAAACGATATAACCCAAAAGCTTACCTTCGTGTACAGCAAAAATACTCTTCTTCGGATTCAATGAGATTCCATATTCTCTGCATCTCTCAAAAATCTGTCTAAGATGACTGAAATGATCATCCGCATTACGTGAGAAAACAGTAACATCATCCAGGTAAACAAGAACAAATTTGTTAATCAAACCTTGGAGAGCCATATCCATTGCTCTCTGAAAGGTGGCTCCTGCGTTTGACAGTCCAAACGGCATCTTTCTGTAAGCCATCGTACCCCACTTGGTGGTAAAAGCCGTCTTATACTGATCCTCCTCCTTCACCAAGATTTGGTTATAACCCGAATACCCATCCAGCAACGAAAACCTTTCTGATCCTGAAACAACTTGCAATATTTGTTCCATTGAAGGCAGCGGGTAGTGATCTTTGAGTGAAGCTCTATTTAGATCACAAAAATCAACGCACAACCTTATCTCTCCACTCTTTTTCCTAACAGGCACCAAATTTGACACCCAAGAAGTGTGCTTGATTGGAAATATTATACTACCTTCGATCAACTTGTTTAATTTTGTTTTCATCAGTTGTTCTAACTTCGGGTTCAGAGGCCTCTGCTTTTGGCTTACCGATTTTGCATTTGGCTCGAGCTCAATTGTGTGCTGAGCTAATTCGGGATTAAAACCCTTCAAATCCCCATACTGCCAAGCGAATATGTCACTGAATTCTTGACAAAGTAAGATAAATGCTTGCTGCTCCTCCTTTGTGCAGATCTTCCCAAGCTTAAGGAGCTTGTCTTTGAATATTTCTATCTATTTGTAATGTTCTTGCTTCACTGTGATACCAGATTTGTCTTTTCTAACCTGGTCATCAGTGTTGAAAATTGACTAAAGAGTCACCAAACCTTTCGGCAGTTTATTAGATTTTAACTGCATGATTTGATCACCATATTGCTGATCAAACTTGCACTGGTTTCCAGCAGAAAACTCTACCTCCTCCATCAGAAAATGGAATATTTGTTCATCACTATCAAAAATCTGCCAATTTATATTATTATCAGGTACTGAAGGTCTAACAACTACCTTCACATACTACTGTACCTCCACATTATGAATTTCAGCTGGAATGTCGAACTGTGACCCTAGAGCAGCAAGTTTATCAGCTTACTTATTCTGAAGTCTGGGCACTGATTGCAGATTAAATGCATCAAACCCCTCAATTAGGTCCCAAACACGATGTTTGTACAATTTTAGCAAATCATTCTTTGTTAAATTCAGATTTCTGACTTGATTTGCTATTAATTCTGAATCACCAAACACCTGCAAGCACTTAATCTTCTTTTTTTTGGCCCATTCTAAGCCATGTATTAATGCTTCATATTCAGCAACATTGTTAGAACAGCTGAAAGCAAATCTAAACGCTGAATAATACTTGTCTCCTTCAGGTGAAATCAGAACAGCTCCTCCACCAGCACCAATTTTACTCCTAGAACCATCAAAATAAAGCTTCCAAAGCTGTTCAAACTGTTGTACTTCTTCCTTGACCAGATTTGGAATAACTGCATCAGTTTCTCGAATCATATAAACTCCCAAAACTACTTCATCTGTGAGATTGAACGGATCAACCTCGTGATTCTCGGCTGCCCACTCATCTAGATTTATGTCTGGTATGCCTTCTATAGGTACAGTGGGGTCGAGAGTCACGGATTGATCCTCCTTATCATGGAAAGCTAGGTTTGCGTTTATGGGGTTCAAAACATAAGGTTCAATATGGTCTTTAGCTAATGGTTCAGATTTAATGGTAACTCTGGTACCGTATCTGGTTTTGAAAAACATGTGAGACTAGTCTGATGACAAATAACCACCTAATTTTGAAGTGAAATCTCTAGATAAGCAAATGGAAAAGTAAGGTGGGAGATCAATAACATAAATGTTTTGTGGTATTTGAAAATTTGGACAGACATGCAATGTAAGGGGCAAATTTTTTATAACTCCTGCAGACTTAATAGCTGTACCGTCTAATTGAACTACCCCTTTTGACAAAGGTTCATACTTGAGACCTAACTTGTCTACCAGCTGCTTGGGCATGATTGAGCTACTTGCTCCACTGTCGATCATGCAGTTATGCACTATATTCTCACCAATTATCAAACTGACATAAAAAGGGAGTGGTTTTACCTCTTTAGCTGGCTGTCCTTGCTTTTGATCTGGACTGTTCGCAAGAACACTTGGCTGTTCTATATTCGCTTTGTCAGAAATTGATATTTTAGCCAATGCCTCCTGCAAGCTCTCTTTTTGTCCAGGCAAGCGTAATGCATCTATCATGGTGATGCCAACAGTTGTTTTTTTCATATGCTCAACGATATTGAAAGAAGAAGCACCAATTTTTTATTGTACCTTTTGAACAGCAGCATTCACTTGAGCTACTTGAGGCTGAAATTGAACTTTAGACTGCTCCTTTGGTGGTCCAACTTGTTGTCTTGTTAAAACATGAACATTCTAAGCTGTTGAAGGCTGAACCTTCCCCTGTTGGGCTGTAAAATCTTGATTTTTCTAGTGAACAACAAGCTATTTGTCTCTTTCTGATTGTTGTTTATCAGGGACAACTTGTTGTCTAAGGTCAAATGCTCTCTTTTTGGCCCTCGTATTGGCTGCAATAGAAGTGGCTGACTGATTTTGACCTTGCACGTGATTAACTCCGCAAAACTCACTTCCTTGCCAGTTCATCATGGCAATGTCAAGGTCAGTTTGCTGCGTTTGTTCACTCTGCTGATCACTATCCTCCTTATTTGTTTGTTCAAAAACAGCATAACTATTTTGCACTATGAGTGCTTGATTAATCACCCTATTCATGCAAGTAGCCTGATTATGAGGCTGATTGCAGGGATAACACCAAACATAATCCTACGCTAAGTTGTTCTGTATTGGCATCAGCTCTTTTCAGGAGCTAGCAGCAGCTGGGTTAAATGGTTGATTAGGCCTAAAGTTAAAATTCATCTTCTGTCACTGGTAATCAACTTGATAAGCAGGCCTATTTGCTTGAAAGGATGATTGATTAGGCCTGAAATTTTGACCTTGCTGGTTTTTAAGAATTACCAAATTGTTACTCACAGTTTGAAGTAACTTGGCCATTTGTTGTTGGTCATTCATTAGCTCCTGTTGGGTATCTTTTAGACCTTGCAAATCAGAATTTGCTGGAACAACACTATTTTGTACTGCTGCTTGGAAACCTAAGGCTGGAATAGTAGGTATAGCAGCTATTGGAGGTACATGAATGGGCATATATGGCTGTACTTCAGGGAAAATTGGCATAGGGGGTCTTGGGGCAAGTTTACCAGCTTGTATGAGGCAATTTTCAGCTCTAATGGCAATGTCATATGCCATTGGTAAGGTTAACCCACCCATTGATTGTATCATTAAGGCAATATCATTGTGCAATGATCTAAGAAAGTACAGAAAAGTGTGGTCAGGAGTGGGCCTTATCGTGGCTGGAATTCGATTCCATGTCCTTTGGAATCTGAAATTAAAGTCCATCATTTGTTCTTGTGGCGCTCTCTTAATAGTCGTCATTTGTTCAACTAGAGATAAATGATCAGACTTATCTAAAAATTGCTTCGTCAGCTTGTCTCCTAAGTCATCCCATGTCGGGACACTACGAACTAGTAAGGCACGAAACCACTGAGATGCTTTACCCTTGAATGATGCTGCTAACAATCTTAAGGCCACGTTCTCCTGAGTCACATGGTGAACTCCACATAATGAGGCTACGTCTCTAATATGCTCAACTGGATAAGTCTGATCTTCACTAGTGAAGAAAGGCAGACTTTTGAGTGCTGCTACTGGTATATCATCATGCAAAGCCAAATCTAACGGGCTGCCCCCGTCAAACGGAACAAAAGCATGTGCTCTAGCTGCCATCGGAACTGCTGCTATTCTGAAATTTGTTGCTTGTATAATCGGTACAGGCTGAACTGGTACTCTGTAACTTGGTGAAGCTGAGAAAGAACTTGACCGCCTTGTTAATGATCTACCTCTTCTTTTCGATGTATAAACGATCAGTTCTGCCCTTCGAATCGGAGAAACTGATCATTTTCTTGTAGATTTACCAGATGTTCGCTTGGCTGTCCTCCCTATTCTCTTTGGCGAAGACAGTTGCAAGTACTCAAACGAAGAAGAACTTCATGTCTGAATTTTTCTCATAGGTTGTGTGCACTTGATCTGCTAAAAACTAAGAAACGGAGTCGCCAGGTATATGAAAATAATCCTCTGAAAGGCTGGAATAAACTGTTGTATATACCAAACAGTAGTTTGAACTGTAAAAATTTGCTCTGAAAAGTGATTTAGAGTCCCACCAGGTGTGCCAAAAACTGTTGTCAATTTAGATTGCACCCGAATGCTTGAATAATTAAATTCAGCAATCTGTTGAAACATGGAATGATTCTCAGGCCTGTGGGTTGCCTAAAACTGAGAATTAATCTGCAGAGAGGACTGGTTCCCTGATAAAAATCCCCTAAAATCTAATTGACTTGGCTGGGAAAGAGGTAGAAAGACTAAGTCTGAATTCTAAATTATGAAACTGTTAATTTATGGTGATGCACCGAAGAATCCAACTTGCAGACTTAACTCACAGAACAATTACTCACTATTTTCATTCGCACAACTAGATCTGAAAGTTTAAACACTTGAATATTTTAAACAAAGGCTATTAAAGAAACAATCATGGAAGGAAAAAATGATTTCCACAACTAGACTGTTTGATTATCGATCAACACAATGTTTAACTAGTGGATTTAAACCTGGATGCATACAAAATTCACTAAGGAGACAAAAATATTTAAAGGTTTCAAAACTTCCAGCACAATAGTGCATGATCAGTCCCGCTGACAAGATGTAGAGCGCAGAGGAAAGTTAAATCTGACTTGAGAGGAATTCTGCACGCGGTAACCACGATCACGAGACACATCAAAAGCTCTTCTTTGTATTAATCTGTATTAAATACTGAGTTAAGATAGTCTTCTTCTTTGCTGAAAAGGAAAAGCTGAGAAAACAAGAACTAGAAAAGAAAAATAGCTGGGGATTTTCAATATATACAAAAACATTTCCAAAAGGCAGGCAAAAATAACTGAAAGTCCAACTCCAAGAAAGGGTGATGATTCCAAAGCCAAAATCCGAGAAAAATAAAATATCTCTGAAAAGGAGGCCCAAAACCATGCAAAAATAATTCCAATCAAGCTCAAACTCACTGCCAAGTCATAACTGATACATGCACTATTCCAACTGAACTGCAACCCCCCTGAAAAAATGGCTCAAAGCATGCGAAATTGCCTTGTTTTTACCAATCCGCCCATAATAATTAGAAATCCTCTGAAACTAAAAGGCAACCTCCATAATTTACTCCACTCGCATTATTAGATCCTCAGTTGTCTTCACTTGTACTCTTGCATGAATTTGAGAAGAGCTTAATTTAATTAAATATTAAAAATAATCATCAAATGATTGTTTTAATATTTAAACCATTGGTAATAACTTCTTAAATATTGGAGTAATAGCTATATTACTTTTGATATTTAATTGAATGTTTGATTTTTTCATAAACACCATGCAAAGTGTTCGGGCCCCTTCAGCATGATTAGGTCAATTGACTCTAAAGAATCAAGACCATGAAACATTCAAAAAGTGAAATGATTTTTTTTCTTTTTTAAAAAAAAATTCTAGGCAAAAGTCAAGAGAACACATCATTCGAATTAGGGCTTTTGAGAGCACTCGAACCCTAAAGTTCATCATTCATTTTGCATTCGACTTAGAAAACTTGAGAAAAACAGCCGCCACTACCCAAACCCTAGCCGCACTTGCTAATATTTTTGGTTTTTCTGTCATTAAATAGCTCGAATCTGGTCTTTTCTTGGCCGCCATTGTCATGAACTTGTTGTTTTTGTGTATTTTCTATCATGAAGAGGTTCAAATCTGGTTTATTTTGGGCGAATCTGCAGTATGACGTTTTTGAAAAAAATGTAGAGAGGCATTTTGTGGCGCGATTTCTTGTTGAAATCGATGCTTTATCATTTCTTTGAGACTTGACTGCAAACTTGGCACAAAATTCACGCTCTTCTGGTTACCATCTGATCTTGAGCTGCAAATTTGAGTTTCTGACTTCCTCAAATTCGAATATTGGGAGATTTCTGGAGGTATTTTGAGATAATAGTCTAATTTTTTGCTTTTCTTGTGCATTTCTAAAAGCTTTATTTACTTCTTAACACTGCATTGAATATCTTTGAAGTATTTTGACAAACAAAGAACAATCTTTGCTTTAAAAATTTGAATGTGTCTTTGTTCTTTTAAATCTGCAAAAATCTTTACTCTTAAGCTGATACATGAATATTTCCTTTTGTTTTTTTATTATATTTCTGAGACAGCAACTTTAAGACTTCTGGGTACTATAAATAATATTTGATTTCTGTATTTTCTGTATTTGAATCTTCAAATATTCATGATAGCAAAGAAAATGTGTTTCCCAATTCGAAATCATTTGGGTGTATCACGAAGAATCTCGCCCGGTGTACGAGCGACCACGGATGCGGTATAAACCACAAAACTCCTGGTGCTCAATATCTTCAATGATTTTTTTTTTTTTTTTTAAATGGTTTTCATGGACATGAACAAAAACTAAAACCCAAACCCTTTGCTCTCTATAAGATTTTAGCACGAAAATATATATTATATGCCTTGGCCAATAAATATTATTCTTGAGAATTTGAATATTCCTCCATCTGGGCATTATGAAATTTGTGTGCTCCTGACATTTCCTGGACGTTTGAACTTGAACCCTGTACCCAGCTTGCATTTGAAAACTGAAAACTGCTTTTTCTAAGCTGAGACAGTCATAATATTGTGTTGTTTTGAAACAATAAACATGGATTTTCTGTATGTTATCTTTTATTTCTGACTGCTACGAAGCAGAAATTCTTTGACTGTCTTTGTAAGAAACACTTCTAGAATGATAAAAAGAAGTAACCACCTCTTTTGCTGCTCCAAATTCTTTGCATTTTTTCTGATCTCCCACTGTTCAAATCTGATCAATACAGCAAGAAAACACTCAGCTATGCTTAACATGTGACTGAAAATTGTTTTTATTTAAGCTGTGCATTATTTTCTTGTAAAAATCTTTCCACTAACTTCCAGAATAATGCATCCACCATGACTGTACTGTCACTTGACAAGATATTGAAAGTTGGTTGTAGCTAATTTCCACCATTGATAACAGATTTTACAATGAATTGACTGGTAAATATTCTTTGCCATATTTTCCACTTTGTATGGCCTGAGCTATGTCCATTGAATATGGCCTTTTAGTGAAATGTTATCCTGACTGTGTGCATCTTATGAACTAGAAACTGTAGCACGTTGATATAGCTTCACTTTGTTATTCCTCATCAAGTCTATTGAACTATATAAGTGTTTGAAATTATAAGAAACAACTGAATACCTCTTGATGTAATCCCTTTCTTCATTGTAAAAAGGTTCTACACTTAATTAAAATGCAATGCAAAAGTGCCAAACAGAGCTGAAACAAAATTTTAATGAAATGATGATCTTTTAACATTGAAGAAAGTGAAAATCCTGTAGCTGCTGTTTTTGGATATCTTGTAAATAGTGATTATCATTGGCAGGCCTCCATTGTTTTTATCAGTGCTGAAACTCATTGCTCCATTCTTTTGTGTAGCGGCCTTGTAACACTGTATGCCAGTTTGATAAAAGATATTGCATCTTATGAACTAGAAACTGTAGCTTCCATTATTCTTGAATGTTGACTTAAGATAAAATTTGTAGCCTTCTGTATGAAGAATTGATAGAAAAATAGACTGTTGCAAATCTGTCCTGTACAGTGATACAGTTGATGAAAACATTCCATTTACCCAATTATTCTGTTTCTCTTTAATGCAAAGAGGCTCGACACTTTATTTAGATGTAATGTGAAAAAAATAAAGTAGAGCTGAAACGAACACAATGAAAATGATGAGTTCTCACACTGTTTGATCCTTCCTTGATACGAAGAGCGAAGATATACTGTACGCTCAAGCTATTTTTTCTGAATCTATTTGGAATAAAGCTGCTTATTCGATTATTTCTTTAACTCTTTTGATGATTCGATATGCCGGGCTCAACCCTCGTGGGAGCCCATTTTACTCCACATATCTGATGAAAAGAATTCAAACATGATAAACCTGTTCCTGCACACTGAAACAAACATGTTAGCAAAATAAAAGAAGCTGAAAGCTTCCATTGAATTATGTCTTTCCGCTCGTTCTTTTTCAATTATCTGATGAATGCTTGGTTTAACGCAAATCACATTTATGTCTGTAGCATAGGCGTAAGGCAGAAAGTAATTCACCATTGCTTAGAGTATAACTCTAATACCATTTCCTTAATGATCTTGTAGTTACACAGAGCGATGAAGCGAGGCTGCAACTGCTTGGAGGCACGACGGCTAGAAGCACCAACGAAGTGATTCATCATTACAGGCAATGATGAATTGCTTTTCTTTTTTACGCTTATACTATTTTCAGCGGTGTAGTCTGTCCATTTAAA
Source organism: Sequoia sempervirens (assembly GCA_007258455.2). Taxonomy (NCBI): domain Eukaryota; kingdom Viridiplantae; phylum Streptophyta; class Pinopsida; order Cupressales; family Cupressaceae; genus Sequoia; species Sequoia sempervirens. Next base: position 5,353,025 of record VDFB02128519.1, on the reverse strand, counting down.
TTTTGTATTCATCTCTTGATTGTTAGAAACAAACTCATTTACTCTCGTGGCTTGTGCGAGATTCAGCATTTCACAAAATGAATAAAAGTATCATTATGCAAATTTTCTTAATTTTCTGTTTTAAACATTTGCACAATAAACTTATGACACATGTGTAAGATGATCTCAATGATGATCAATGAACACTTTATCAGCAAAATATGAAAATTTCCTATACCTATAATAGCTGAACTTCATTCAGCTCTACCTATTGAGTGTAATTTGAAAAATAGGTAACAAATTGGCGACCTCTACTGAGTGTTTGCCTGCTAAACACAATAGACCAGTTGCCTAGCATATTCATTGGGCATGGAGTCCTTCTCTGCTCTTCGAATTTCTTAAAATTGTAACTCAGCTCAAACAAAAAAACTGAAAGAAACTACTGAAATTATGTTTATGACAGAATTTGAAAAAAGGGTGCAGCAACTGCACTTATTGAAAATCAAACAAAACTGAAATGAAATGTGCCAGCAGGCACTTATTGAAAGCATACTAAAACTTGAAAACTATTCTACTATGTACAGCAATAAGCCTGAAGCTTAATAACACTGCTTCAAATGAATCCCGTTGATAGGGATTGGCAATACCTCACCATCCAGCTTTGAGAGTTGGAAAGCATTGTGTTCCTTCTTTGCTATTATAATGTAAGGGCCATCCCACATGGCATCAAACTTAGAATGTTTGTCAGGTCTGCTCTTCAACTCATCCCATTTGAAAACTAAGTCACCTTCATTGAAGATTCGTGCAACTGCTTTTCTGTTGAATGTCTTTTTCATTTGAGAGTGATGAATTTGAAGCCTTCTGAAAGCTTCCTTCCTGATCTCGTCTAACTCTGTTAACTCAGCAAGCCTAACTTGCATTGGCTCTTCTTCAAGTAACTCTAGTTCCTTTATGTAGCTCAGAGTTGGGAATTCTATTGATATAGGCAGCTTGGCCTCCTTACCATAAACCAAAACATATGGTGAAAAACTTGTTGACCGTTTTGGTGTAATTCTATCAGCCCAAAGGGCTAATTTAAGCTTGTCATGCCATGACCTCTGATTATCTTCAATTGTCTTCTTGATGATCTTAATCAGATTCTTATTTGTTGATTCAGCTTGTCCATTACCTTGAGGGTAATAATTGGACGAAGTGTTCAGATAAACATTATTCTTTACTGACCAATCTGAAACTCTTAAGCCAACAAAAGCTAAAGCATTATATGAAATAATGGACTCGGGAGTACCAAACCTGGAAAAAATGTCTTGATAAAAAATTAGGACTGAAGTTTCATTTGAATCTTTTAGAGCAACTGCTTCCATCCATTTTGTGAAGTAATCTGTTGCTGTCAAGATCCACTTGTGACCTGCACTTGACGGTGGGTTAATAGGACCGATAAAGTCAAGTCCCCACTTCCCGAATGGCTGCTCAACCTGAATTGGATTCAGGGGCAGGGCTGCTAACTTTTGTTTTCCTGCAAAAAGTGAACATTTAGCACATTTTCTGACATAAATATGTGCATCTTTGAGAAGATTTGGCCAATAGTAGCCTGCCCTCATAATCTTCAAAGCTGTAGTATGAGGTGCAAAGTGACCTCCAACAGGTCCATCATGGAATTCTTCCAGAATTCTTTCAATCTGATCTGGGTAAATATATCTGAGGAATATTCCATTGAAGTCCTTTTTATACAAAACATCATTTATTACAGCATAAGGAATTGCCTGCAATCTATAATACCTTCGTTTAGATTTATCCATACCTTTTGGGCAATCTCTAGTATACAAATAATGGACCATTTGATGAATCCAATTAGCTGAAACAGCTGAAACAGTAGATTCATTTTCATTTTTTAGAACTGCAGCAACTTCTTCACTGCTGTTCTCTTCATTTTCTGCAAGTTGTTCGCACAGTCCTTTACCTCGAACAAGCTTGGTAACTTTTATGCTGATGTCATACTCCATGACTTTGGTTATCCAGCCTGCTCGCTTGTCATTAATATCTTTATTAGTGAGAAACTCTTTATAGCTGTTGGGTAGAGCTACCAACATATTTATCTTATTATTAGACAACCTTAATATACGAATTTCTTAGGACTCCTTACCTGACAAATTACATGCACCTCTCACTTGAATGAATATATTGTTTTCATAGTCATGCAAAACTTGACTGAAAAAAGCTATGGGCTGTTCCATACCTTCATTATTTTGCTGACAGAGCATTGCGGAGATGGTATCCACTCCTCCGAATGCGTACAATATGAAATCCTTTTCAAAATCAGGATTTATAAGAGTAGGGGCTGCTGCAAGTGCCTCCTTAATCTGTTCAAAACTGCTCTTTCCTTCTTTTGACCAGCTGAATTGAATATTTTTCTTCAGCATGGCTGTCAATGGCTGTAACAAGGCTGCAACATTTGGAATGAACCTCCTTACGAAGTTAATTCTGCCCAGGAAACTCTGCAAACCCTTTTGTGGTGGTAAGGCTTGATGTATGGGTGCAATATGTTAAGGTCAGCAGAAATGCCATTTTCTTGAAGCGATGCTTGAGCTACCTTAAGTGTGTACTGACAAAAACCTCTTCCAGTTCAAAGGAGATTCCATATTCTACTGCATCTCAAAAATGTCTAAGATAGTGAAATGATCATCTGACATTACGTGAGAAGAATATTAACATCATCTAGGTAAAAGGCAAGGAACAGGATTTGTTAATGTCGAGGCGGAGGCCATATCCATTTGCTCTGCAGAAGGTGAAGCTCTCCGGCGTTTGACAATCCAAATAGCATCTTTCTGTAAGCCATCGTACCCCACTTGGTGGTAAAAGCTGTCTTATACTGATCCTCCTCCTTCACCAAGATTTGATTATAACTTGAATACCCATCCAGTAATGAAAACCTTTCTGATCCTGAAACAACTTGCAATATTTGTTCCATTGAAGGTAGCGGGTAGTGATCTTTGAGTGAAGCTCTGTTCAGATCACGAAAATCAACGCACAACCTTATCTCTCCACTCTTCTTCCTGACAGGCACCAAATTTGACACCCATGAAGTGTGCTTGATTGGAAATATTATGCTACCTTCGATCAACTTATTTAATTCTGTTTTCATCAGTTGTTCTAACTTCGGGTTCAGAGGCCTCTGCTTCTGTCTCACCGGTTTTGCATTTGGCTCGAGCTCAATTGTGTGCTGAGCTAATTCGGGATTAAAACCCTTCAAATCTCCATATTGCCAAGCGAATATGTCACTGAATTCTTGGCAAAGCAAGATGAATGCTTGCTGCTCCTCCTTTGTGCAAATCTTCCCAAGCTTAAGGAGCTTGTCCTTGAATATTTCTATTTGTTTGTAATGTTCTTGTTTCACTGTGATACCAGATTTGTCCTTCCTAACCTGGTCATCAGTGTTGAAAATTGATTCAAGAGTCACCAACCCTTTTGGCAGTTTATTAGACTTTAACTGCATGATTTGATCACCATATTGTTGATCAAACTTACGCTGGTTTCCAGCAGAAAACTCAGCCTCCTCCATCAGAAAATGGCATATTTGTTCATCACTATCAAAAATCTGCCAACTTATGTTATTATTAGGTACTGAAGGTCTAACAACTACGTTCACGTACTGCTATACCTCCACATTGTGAATTTCAGCTGGAATATCGAACTGTGATCCTAACGCAGCAAGTTTATCGGCTTGCTTATTCTGAAGTCTGGGCACTGATTGCAAATTAAATGCATCAAACTCCTCAATTAGGTCCCAAACACGATGCTTGTACAATTTCAGCAAGTCATTCTTTGTTAAATTCAGATTTCTGACTTGATTTGCTATTAATTCTGAATCGCCAAACACCTGCAAGCACTTAATCTTCCTTTTTCTGGCCCATTCTAAGCCATGTATTAATGCTTCATATTTAGCAACATTGTTAGAACAACTAAAAGCAAATCATGATAATACACAATCTACGCCGGGTGGAAATCGGCGGCTTTTATACGACCAGTTTTGCTCCTAGAGGCAGATCAAAAATAAAGCTTTAAAAGTACATTTCCAAAGTCTTTGTACTTAACATTTTTCAGCGCATGAAAAACGATTGGAATAGCGCATCGGTTCTCAAGATCATATAAATGCCAAACCTAGCCGTCCTTGGTTGACCCGGATCAATCTACTTGATTCCTCAATTTTGCCACTCTAATCCTAAGATTTATGCAGGTAGTACTTCCTGCCAAAATTGATTGGGGTCGAGAGTCACAGATTGCTCCTCCTGATCATGGAAAGCTAGGTTTGCGTTTATGGGGTTCGGAACATAAGGTTCAATATGGTCTTTAGCTAATGGTTCTGATTTAATGGTAACTCTGGTACCGTATCTGGTTCTGAAAAACATGTGAGACCAGTCTGATGACAAATAACCACCTAACTTTGCAGTGAAATCTCTAGATAAGCAGATGGCAAAGTAAGGTGGGAGATCAATAACATAAATGTCCTGTGGTATTTGAAAATTTGGACATGCATGCAATGTAAGGGGGAGATTTTTGATAACTCCTACAGACTTAATAGCTGTACCGTCTAATTGAACTACCCCTTTTGACAAAGGTTCATACTCGAGACCTAACTTGTCTACCAGCTGCTTGGGCATGATTGAGCTACTTGCTCCACTGTCGATCATGCAGTTATGCACTATATTCTCACCAATTATCAAACTGACATAAAAAGGAAGTGGTTTTACCTCTTTAGCTGGCTGTCCTTGCTTTTGATCTGAACTGTTCACAAGAACACTTGGCTATTCTGTATTCACTTTGTCAGAAATTGATATTTTAGCCAATGCCTCCTGCAAGCTTTCTTTTTTACCAGACAAACGTAATGCATCTATCATGGTGATGCCAACAGTCGTTTTTTTCATATGCTCAACGATATTGAAAGAAGAAGCACCAACCTTTGACCGTACCTTTTGAACAGCAGCGTCTACTTGAGCTGCTTGAGGCTGAAATTGGACTTTGGGCTGCTCCTTTGATGATCCAACTTGTTGTCTTGTTAAAACATGAACATTCTGAGCTGTTGAAGGCTGAACCTGCCCCTGTTGGGCTGTAAAATCTTGATTTTTCTGGTGAACAGCAGGCTGTTTGTCTTTTTTTGCTTGTTGTTTATCAGGGACAGCTAGCTGTCTAACGTCAAATGCTCTCTTTTTGGCCCTCGTATTGGCTGCAATAGAAGTAGCCGACTGATTTTGACCTTGCATGTGATTAACTCCGCAAAACTCATTTCCTTGCCAGTTCATCATGGCAACGTCAAGGTCAGTTTGATGCGTTTGTTCACTCTGCTGATCACTATCTTCCTTATTTGTTTGTTCAGGAGCAACAACTATTTTGCACCATGAGTGCTTGATTAATC
>VDFB02128519.1:5289200-5347539 GCA_007258455.2 Sequoia sempervirens | reverse complement strand
TAATAAAATGCAAAATGAAAAAGGTCAAAGACACACAATACCACTAAACATAAGACGGTTTGATAAATTGATGCTCACCCTGTCCTGTCGAAGTAGGTGGAATCGAGACTCTGTTCCTATAATTCCTACATACAAAAAAGGTTGTGTACAATATGCATATATATAATAAAAAACATCACATCATGAGAAGGAATTACAGCATAGTAGGGTGCTCGTAAACGAGTGGTGCTACATTATCCTCTCACCAAACTATACTAACAATTACAACATTAAATATAAAGTAACATTGCTAAACTAAACTAATCACATAATATCATTGAAAAATGATTAGTAATCCACTACATCACAATATACTACTGAAATAAAATTAAACATTACCAAACCATAATGTAACCATAATTTCATATCATAATATTCATGTCATCAAATAAAGTAGTAGTCTAAACTACCCAATCCACCAATCCAAACAATAACAATAACTATCAAAGTCTCAAACTATCAAGCAAAAACCATAGAAAAATAACAAGTCCAACAACAAGATGAGGGGTATGACATCCATTCAACATTACCTAGGTGGACTAAGTCACCACCTTGAGCAACTTAGTCCCATGTGGCTCAAAAATCAAAATTAATTTGAGTTTCCTTTGGGTTTTTATTCTCTAAGACCTAAGGACGGCCTATGATGAGGTATTTTTGGGAATTAATGCATAATTTTGTATAAATAATGGTTTTCCCCCTCATTTTAATGATAATCTCCGATTTCGTAATTCATTTATCATCTATCTTCATCATCCTTCTCAAAAGTAAGCTAGGGTTTTGTCATTCCAAGTCATCAAACTAGCTTCCTAAGACATTTAAGGGAAAATTCTTCATATTTTGATACTGAAAATCAAGATCAAACATCATGGATAGGTATTAATTCCATTGTTTCATGCTTCACTTCATTATTTTCTTCATTTTGTTTAATTACCTAAAAGGGGTTTGACCAAGGAAAACCCCCATGCCCTAATATCCAACATTTCTTTTTCTCTTCTTGTGTGTTTGCAGATTTAGGTACTTTGATGACTTGAAGATCATTAAAGATTGTTTGAAGTCTTGAAGATAATTAGATATTTTTTTGAAGACTTGTTGAAGACTTCTCCTAGCTGACCAAGTCAAAATATTCATTAAAAATCACTTTCAATCCTGAAAGTTAGAATTTTAGAAGTGAACACCTGTGGGAAGCTAAAGTGTAAACCTAGGTTTTATGTTTCCACTCCCAAATTTTTAGAGATTCAAAAGTGGACTAAATCATCCAAGGTGGTGACTTATTCCCATTGAACTTTTCTTTCAGATATTTCTATATTTCCAAACACTCATCTGGCTGAAACAAGATTCTGAGCAGTTTTCCCAAGCCAAGACTAAATTGCCCACTTGTTGATTTAGTCCCAGTTGGCTTAAAGATCAATATTCTCAGGATTTCAGAGTTTCCTCAAGTTTTCAACACATTTCCAAGTGCACAATCTTCATTTCATATCTTTCCATTTAAGTTTTGCTTGCATTTATAGGTCATTCTTTACATGTTTACATATCACAATGGGTTTTCCAACAAGTTGCATTTCTTTAGTTTTCACTTAATGATCAATTTACTTCTTTAGCATTTAGCATTTGGATCATTTTATTCAAACATCTTTCACACACATTACATCCTTCTTTGAGTGTTTACATATATTTTTAACCCTATCCCTAGTCTTTTTAGGTGAAACATCCTAGAAGGGTAAATGGCCAACAGGGGTTCCAAAATATTTGTTTACAATATATGTGTTTGTGTGTGTGTGTATGTATGTATGTATGTATGTATGTATGTATGTATATATGTATGTATGTATGTATGTATATGTATAAGCATATGCATATGCATACACGTACATATATATGTATATGTATGTGTATGTGTATGAGATATAGAGAAATAGAGATAGAGAGAAAAGGAAATATATAGATAGATAAATGAGAGAGAGTGATACAAAGGGGTGTTAATGTGATTTGTATATACATACAAACATAAATAAAATCCTCAACAAACCTTATCTCTCTTGAAAGATATTTAAATTTTGAGATAATTTTTTTAACTCTATAGCTTCAATAGTCAAGTCTTGACACGCTAATCTTCACTCAAAGTTACTTATAAAATTTTTAACAGTGGACTTGCGTAATTTCTGCATTATTTTACACATAAATGATTCTAGGATAAGCTGATATTATAGTACAATATTTATAAATTTATCTAGATTTCATCTTTATTTATAAATATCACAAGTTATTTTGAAATATTTTAAAGAAATGACAAATAACTTTGACCAATTCTAATAAAAATATCTAAAATGATAAAAAATATTAAAAGGGTTAAGGGAAAGAAAGGGAATGAGTTAAAAATCCCATTTTTTGGTGATTATGCATGAATACTCTTCATATTCATGAATAGAGACCTTAACCAGTGTATGTTTTACCAAAATAGCTCATAACTATATATATATATATATATAGAAAGAAAAGCTTATCAAATTGAGATACAAATAAATAATGCACCCAAACATTGGCACAACAATTTTATATTTCAAAAATTGGTAATTATTTACAATCACTTGTGGTATACACTATAGATGACCTTTATTTTACCTTAAATTTATAACCCTTACAAGATTATACATGAAATTTCTCTAAGTTAGTGAGTGGAAACCATGAAGTAAGATATCAATTTTGAAACAAATAAGGTAAGATGAGAATTCACTAATGTGTTCTTTCCACTAAGTTAGTGAGAAGAGGAGGAGGTTAAACATGCCAAACTTCTTCCTTTTGATGAGTACCACAAGAACCTCTTTATATTTTATATCAAAGACATCTTCTAGGTAGTACTATTAGTCTAAATAAAGCAAAGGGTTTGTTTTCATTGTGCTTGTTTGCTACCCAACAACCAAATGTAATTTTTTTCCCTTTGCTATTTAATTTTCTATTGTGTTTTCTTTTAAGTCATTTATACTTAGACGTTATCTACAGTTATTTATATTTAATTTTCTATTCTAAATTTTCTTGAGGTCATTTAAATATGAGTGTCTTTATAAATAATTTGATGTTAACTTTCATAATTTTATATCTCACATTTTTTGACAAATAAAACAAGAATATATGATCTTTTCATTTACTTGTGTATTTTTATTATATTAATGTATCAATTAAAACAATTTTCTCTAATGAATTAGTGTCTACTTCATAGAAAATTATCAAATTATACAAATTTTGAGAGCTATTAAGAGTGATGGAATATTTTATTTCAATACATAAATATGTAAAACTCATAACTTTGTTGCAATCAATGATCTCAAAATTTCTATTTAATAAAAAAAGAAGTAAAATTTATAATTGAAAAAATATTAAATAATCAACGAGATACACTATAATTATTCCTCAAAATTGAGATATTTGTGAGAAATATATACCTACACATTACATTATTTTACAATATCAATTGACATTGAAATAGTCACATCAATATTATTTCCATTTTTCTTCCTAATGGAGAAATCACATTAGATATCATTCAAAGGCTTAATCTCATCCTTCCTTCTCATAACTATGGTTGAGGTGCTTAGAAGAACAATCTATTTTTCCAGAGACATTGGATCTTGGAAAGGGTTAAGTTTAATTGACAATGTTAATCACATTACACATCTCCCTATTCTTGACATAGATAGATAAAGAGGGAGGGAGAGATAGATAGAGAGGTGGAGAGAGGGAAAGAAAGAAACAATTGTATATATATATATATATATATATATATATATATATATATATATATATATATATATATATAGAGAGAGAGAGAGAGAGAGAGAGAGAGATGGGAGAAATGGGGATAAATGGGAAGGGAGAGATAGAGATATAGAGAAATAGAGATAAAGATATAAGAAAATATATTGATAGATAAATGAGAGAGAGTGATAAAAGAGATGTTCATGTGATTTGTATATACATACAAACATAAATAAAATCCAAAACAAACCTTATCTCTCTTGAAAGATATTTAGATTTTGAGATAATTTTTTTATTCCATAGCTTCAATAATCAAGTCTTGACACACTTATCTTCACGCAAATTTATTTATAAGACATATAAATAGTGGAATTACATAATTTTTGCATTCTTTTACACATAAAGGAGTCTAGGAATAGATGAAATTATAGAACAATATTTACAAATTTACCTAGATTTCATCTTTATTTGTAAATATCACAAGTTATTTTGATATATTTTAACATTGAAATGACAAATAACTTTGATCAATTCTTATAAAAAAATCTAAAATGATAAAAAATAATAAACGGGTTAAGGGAGAGAAAAGGAATGAGTTAGAAATCCTATTTTTTGGTGATTTCACATGAATACTCTTCGTAATCATGAATAGAGACCTTAACTAGTGTATGTTTTATGAAAAGAGGTCATAGCTATATATTAATTATATATATTCAAAGAAAAAATTATCAAATTGAGACAAGGACCAAAATATGCCAAAATATTGGCACAATAATTTGATATTTCAAAAATTGGTAAGTATTTACAATTGCTCGGGATATAGAATATACACAAGCTTTATTTGACCTTAAATTTATAACCCTTACAAGATTATACATGAAATTTCACTGAGTTATTGAGAGGAAACAATGAAGTAAGAAAATTTGATAAATTTTTAGTGTGTGCCATAATTATCAACAATTTCCAATCTCCTCAAAATAACAATGGCCTTTTTATAAAAATAAGTTGCCAAGTTTAGTTAGAATATCAACAAAATATATTACATCGAAAGAATGATTTATTGAGATTCAAAAGATAGGAATATTCTAAAAGTATCAACATCTTTATTTTTGACATTGTGGAATATTCTTTTCGAACTAAAATATTTAATTTTAAAGTTTGGCATATTCTTCTCTAGATTCAAATCTTAAAATACTTGATAGTTGGTAGCATATTTTGTTAGCATTGAAATATTTGATTAATATTCAAAATAAAATTCACATGAAACATGGAAGCTTGTGGAAAAAGTTTCACAAAACTAAATAGCAATTAGGGATCCACAAAACTAGAAGTAGTCAAATTACATTGTAGACATCCAAATTTGATCACTCTCATACAATCAAATTTACCTCTTTATTCATCCATTCTAACAATAGTAATTAATATTACACTTCCTGCCTAAGGTTCTTAAAGTATTTAATTTAACAATTAAATGTTTTACCTTACATCCTTTCCTTCTCTAAATTAAATAAATACATCAATTTATTTAATTTAGTTATCTAATATTTTTGAATAAAATCAATTTAAAATTCTTCATTTTTCTCTCTCCTTGTCACATCCCCATAGTCCCTTTCTAATCTGGATTAATTTAATTAATTCATGATTAATATGTGCATCCTCTTAATCATGGATTAATGTGACATCCTCCTACATTTGTCACTTGCTTCTAATCTCTCATTAATTACCCTAATCGGGTATTTGCACAACATTAATCAAAGTCATTAGTCACTTTTAGCACCATTTTTAGTCAACGTTTTCATTTTCCTTTCTTGGAATTAACCCTCTTTCCCATGTAAAAATTTAATTCACATTTAATCATCCTAGGTCTCTCTCCTCCCCATGTGAATTTTTAATTCACATTTTATCTTTCCAAGACTTCTAGAACATTTGACTTGTCACTTCATCCACTCCACCTTTTTGGAAACCCTCTCTTATCCACTAGATTCTCCCAAGAATGTGAATTTTTAATTCACATTTATTTCTCCAACCACTTTCTCTTTTCCCATGGAGATTTTTGAGGAATTCCAAAATTTCTCAAATGTCACTTTCATCCTCACTTGGGGACAAGAAATTCTCTTTTGAGGAAATCTTCTCACCCCCCAAGGTACATGTCCTTCCTCCACATCATGTACCTCACTTCCACCTCACTTCCACATCATCTTATCCTTGGCCATCTCACATTCCACATGTCTAGATGTGAGGGATTGTGAGTCCTCAACTCACCATAGCCCTACATCTTGATCTTGGTGGCTTAATCTCAACCATTGAATTCTCTAGAGAATTCAAATTTCCCTATAAATACCCCATCCTCTAAGGCATTTTCAACACTTAGTCATTTTGCACCTACATGTTGTCATTTTGAATATTCAACTCACAATTATTTCCTCTTACTTAGCCATTTACAATTTTCATCCTACCATATTTTCAATTTTGCATTTATTCATATCAATAGCCATCCAAGGAGCACACAAGTACTCAAAATCAAAGGCCAACCAAGGAATTTCAGCTGCAATCTTCTTTGATAAATTTGAGAAGGTATAATCATTTGCAATCTTCTTTCATTTTATCTCTTTTTGTTAACAATTCCTTAGGCTAATCTTGAGGTGTCCCTTTGTGTTTTCTCTCATTGCATTGTTGTTGTTTTTGCATATTTAGGGTTGATAAACATTTAGGATCATACACATAAGAAGTAATCCTTAAGTATCATTTTCGCTATCATCCTCAATGATATGTGCCAATATTCTAAAGTAAACCATTTTCTCCTATATTTATTAAAAGTAATAAATGCTTTATTAATCTCATCCCTACTAAGGTTTTAAGACATTTCACACCTATATTTACAAGAACCATAGGTTATCAATATTGTAGCTACGCCATCTTCTCTTCCTTTGGTATCTTTATAACATTCTTTTCTTAACACCCTTTTCTCCATAACCTTATCCATTATATTTTCATTTATATTTTCACAAAGTCATCTATGGAATCAAAAATTATTTCTTAAATTACCTCATTATATCTTTAGTATCTTTTATTTTACTTGTATTGGAACTTTGGTTAGTTAATATTTCAATGATGATTAAATTTTTGGAAAATATGATGAATGTTATTGATTTGATAATTTACCATTAAGCATGGAAACAATATAAAGGATGAGAGGATACATGGATACGTGCAACATAGTTGATATAACTGTGAGAGGATGTGGTTAATATAATTTTTTGCTTTTAGTTGTTTTGTGGTTTGTCCCTTATGTCAAAATTTGATGCTATATGCCTTGATGTTTCAATGTTGATAAGGACAAGCTCACAAGTTCACACATAATGTTCAATGTGGTTGGAATATTACTTGGTGAATTCATCATCTATCTTGTTTTGGGTTCTTGATACTCTTGATTTATAGTGGATCTAACAATGATCAACTTTTAGGAAACTTCATGATAGCATTCTACAGGATATCTTCTTTTTTTTATCAGGCAATCCTAACTTCATGGTTAGTGGCTTACATACTCAAGCATATGTCTTGGAATTTTTTTGATGAGGTATACATTTGCATATATATTTGTACTTGTGCACATTTGGCTGAAGATGCAAATGTGATGTGAACTCTTGTATTTGAGTTGCTAACAACTACAAGTATAAAATCCTGTGAAGCATATAGCTTCAAATAGTTTGTGCTCCATTATTATAGTTGGTCTGATTCAGTGCTTTACAATGTTGATTTTATCGACCACATACATATTTAGCAGGGATGACATATAGTTCAGATTGACTAGTTCTTGGCATTCTTGATCATGATATTGGTACTCTTGTTCATATTCAGTTTTGGCATACTTGGTTTTGGCATTCAATATCATGTTCAATGAAAGCATTGTGATGTTGGTTTATATCTAGTTTTGATGGCACTGATCTTTTGGCTCCTTGTGCAGACTAAAAGACATCTTGATTATAGGGTTACATTTTATTGACCTTTTACATGGCATTTATATCATGGAAAAGGTTATTGTTTCATTAACTCATTTGTGCTCGATCTTCATGACATATCTTTTGCAAAAGTCTATGATTCAACATTTGTGTAGACTCAGGTTTCATTGATATGCATATCGGTCATTAAATCTATTAGTGAGCTTCATTGGTATAAAATTTTGATAGCATTAGTTAGCACACTCTTGTGCTTGGGCGTCACTTTACATTATTTACACTACTTGCACTTTGCATATGGGATGTTACACTTTAAAATGTTTTTGAACTCCATTTGTTGGCATCAATGATATTATTATCAGGTTCATGGCATAGCACATTATTTTTGGTTTAAAAGTGCATTCACCTTGCACTTGAAAATGGTTATTATCGGATTTATTGATACATTACATTATTGTTTGGAAGTGCATGTTACATAGCCCTTAAACCGATTTTAAATGTTTATTTTAGGTTCATGTCATTTTATTCTATTGTCAGCTTATTGACAGTCGATTATTATCATTTACTCATTTCTTGGATTGTCAGCTTATATTGGGTTCTTGATGTGTCATGTTGACTTTGATATGGTACATCATAATGTCGGTTCCTTGGATCTCAAAATCATTATATTTTGATTCATGGATTTCAAAAGTTATGTATTATGTTTTGGGGGTTTGATGTAAAGAGAAGATAGGGAAAAACAAAAGTGATTGTTTCATTTCACATTTCAACCGAACCCTAGTGCCACCATGATGAAATTACAGTTACAGGTTGAGCAAGATTGTGGTGGTTTTCAAGCTGGTTTTTTAGGTATGGCAATTTGTGAACAATGGAAAGCTAGTTGGTGGACTCATGATTTGGAAGTGAAGGAAATAGATATTTTGATGGTTATTTGGTTGTATTTTGAACCGCCATAATAGAAGGTAATATATTTGCTTTTTTTTTCTTTCAAAGGTAAGTCTAGTGAATGGAAAAGTAAAAAAAAAAAAACTTGGTATTGTTTCAGTTTCGAACAGTTGGCTTCATTTCTGGTTTGAGTTTTAAAAAGGATCTTGAAGTTTTTGATAACTAATTTGAAACTACTTTGAACCCAAACTTCATTTTGGTACAAGGGTTTTAGTTTTTTGTGTTGTATAAAAATAATGGAAATAAGACATTATTTGGTTCAAAGGTTTTGAAAAGAATATTTGTTGAAAAAGAAAGTGACAAGAAGTTTATGAGACAAAATAGAGTGTTATTGAAAAGAGAATAAGGGGTTATTACAGTGATATTTTTGTATTCTAAAAATTTGTAAAAGAGAGAGAGCTTAAAGTGTTTATATCTCTAATTCTTATTAGAGAGATTGCATATATTTCAGTGAGGTTATGTTGATACTATTTCATTCAGTATATATTACAATGGGCATTATTGTATATCTTTTAAATGTACTCTGTTGAGATTTTGTAATTACAAAAATAATGCAGTTATAAGGTCTTGACAGTTTGTATTGTTATCGAGAAACTTTGTAAAGGAGTTGGTGCTCCTACTGAAGTTGGTGCTTCAAAATTTAGGTGGAGTTGGTGCTCTAAAATATTTTGTAATCAGTTTGGAATTATGCCTATAAGGAATTTTGGAGTGGTTTTTCTACCCCAAGAGAGTTTTCCACTTGACAAATTTATGTGTCTCTCTTTTGATTGATTTGTGTCTATCTTGCATAATCTTTCTTTCAGTCATTTGTAAAATTTGTTCATGCACTGCTCTAATACTTTTCAAATTTTCAAGTTGTCTTCAAGATCATAGTTCAATTATTCATGTTCAATGTGTGAATGTTAAATTTTTCTATAAGTGAGTTTTTTGTCTTGTGCAAAAGAAAGCATCAAAATTTGCTCATTCAGTGTAATGCCTTGTCTCGCAACCTAGAGGACGATGTAACACTACGGAAGGGAAAATAACTTTTTTCTTAAAAGAGTAACAATAATAGGTAAAGTAATCTACTCTAACACATACATCCTCTAGTCCACACAACGCATCTACATGTGAATCCCAAAACTTCGAAAATTAATCTAACCATAGCATATGAAATTAACTCATGATAAACAACATACATCAAAGAATTAACCCATTGCATAATAAATTGAACATGGAAATGTAATGAACACATTTCCATAGATACAACACCATATAAAACAATATATACCATTTAGTACAATAGAGAATAGATCATACATAATGTTACAATTACAAAACAAATGGATCATCCTAGATTAAAAATGAGGAATACAATACATAGTGTCTCATTGATATACTAAATATAAGTGAAGTAACAAATCTATAGAAATACACGAGCTCCTCAAACTAGAAGAAAAAAGTCCATCAGTGTAAGGTGCACGATCCACCTAGCCATGTGGTACCCGTAGGACCAACCCCCATGCTAGGAGATAGTAAAAGGTAACCAAGACAAACCTACTACCTCTAGACATATGAAATGTACAAAAAAACAATGTACTAGTAAAAAAAAACATAAGGTTACATTCCTTCCAGAATCACTGAATCAAGAACAACCACTGTACAATACAAACTAACTGTTGTCATATGAGGAGTGTCATTACAAAGGTTGCATTGGTTATCCAAAGAAAATCTTCTTAGGTCATGACCCCCATTCTAGGTTATCCTGGTAACCTCTCACGAACTTTGACCCCACATGCACACTAAAGAAAAATTGATTATCTTTCGAGAAGACAAGATAATGATCTTTCCATTCCACTATTGATAACACAATAACTTATTCCACAACCCAAGGGTAGACAGTGCACTAAAACTGATAACAAATAACTACCATGCATCTCAAGAGGTAACACATCCCTATGGATGTCAAATATTGAATCCCAAATGCATGCACTACCCAAGGAAATCTCAAAGGGTGAACAAAGGACACAACAACCCTTTCATAATTTTACAACCTCTGGAAGGCATGCACTTTGTCAACAACAAATATCCCCTCAATTCATAATTATAGAAATACATGTAATTAAAATCACTACCATTTGGATTTCCTAAATCCAATAGATCAATATCTCATAATTAAAATACATTGTTTCAGCCTAATTCTAATTAATAAATCATCAACGAAATAAGAACTAAATATTTAACTTTCAATTTCACAACTACTCAAACTAATTAACTCAATTCCATAATTAGAATAATCAATCATTTAAAGTTAACCATCTATGCTTGCATGCACTTAATGTAATAAAATTCATCTAAATAAATACCCTTTTTAAATATATATATATATATATA
Organism: Sequoia sempervirens; assembly: GCA_007258455.2. Taxonomy (NCBI): domain Eukaryota; kingdom Viridiplantae; phylum Streptophyta; class Pinopsida; order Cupressales; family Cupressaceae; genus Sequoia; species Sequoia sempervirens. The sequence goes on along the minus strand of VDFB02128519.1, from coordinate 5,336,476 downwards.
TATATACAATCTAATTACATAATCTAATTCAAAGAATCACACTGCATGAAATAAATCATTTAAATTATAATTCTATTTACAATAGAAATAAAGAAACCAAAACTAATTTTTTAACTTCAATTTACTCAATCACACATAATAACAAACATCAATTCTTTTTGATAAAATATTTCATATTAATATATCTAAATTGTGCATGTGCATGCACCTATTTAAAAATACATTTAAATATATAATTTAAATATTCTAAAATTATATGCAAATTTTATAATATATATATTTTTAAATAAATAAATATATATGTATATATTAATCTACATTTTTCAAACAATATTAAACATAAAACTAGTCTTTTGTGACTTTAATAACTTTCGATTCCGGATCTGGGTTTGTTCAAAAATTTTACTGAAGGTGCACCACCATGTCTTTTAACACATAAAAACATCAGTCATACCGATCTCGTAAATTTTTAGTTATGATTAATTTAGTAGCTTTCCCTCTCTCTGTTGTTTTTTTTACAATTTCTCCTACATGAAGTTATTCATAAAACTTTTTCTACAGGAAAGATTCACAAATTTACAGAGGTTTCTTAAATTCTCAAATATTTTCTTTTGAATTATCTATTGTATTAAAAATCATTTCCTACAGAGATCTAAATCTTTCACAAAAATTTATCATTTTCTATAGAGAAGAATAATAATTTTGACACAAAGGATTACAAATTCCTACCGTTTTAATTCCATTTTCACAGAGGCTCTAAGATTTATCTATAATTTCCTTTAGCATAAATCTATTTCAAATAATCAATTTTACACATAGGATCTAAATTGTTTTTTACAGAGGCTAATTTCCTTTAGCATAAATCTATTTCAAATAATCAATTTTTACATAGAGAATCTAAATTGTTTTGTATAGAGGATCTAAATTGTTTTCTATAGAGGCTCAACATTCACGACAATTTCTTTCAAAAACAAAAGCTTCTAAAATAAAAGAATTCATCTTCTAATCTTTTCCAATTTGCAATACAATAAAATTAAATATCTCTTTCAAATTAAAATTCACAAAGCAATAAGGAACCTATTCCAGAAGATCCGATGATTCAAATATTGATGTCGAGCTTCCTTTAATCTTCAAATGCCAAAGCTTCCTCCAACAAAATTACCACTTCCCAGAAAATAGAATATAATCCACAAGCAAGAATACAACAAACTAGATTCCTAAATTCATCAGAGAGCTTCTAAGATTTACAATTTCCTCAAACCTCAAAGCAATTCTACCATTTCCAAAAAACCTTTGTTTCTTTCCCGTGAAAATAACTTCCTCTTTTCCTAACAATTTCAATTAATTCCTCTGGAAATCAATTTTAAAATAATTAGAAAACAAAACCTTCTAACTTTCAATTAACACAACAAATATATTTTCTTTAACAACCAAGATATTTCTAAGATCTTTTCCCAATACATGCATTTGAAATTAAAAGTAATTTATTTAATTCAAATCACATTTAAATCACTTATTTATTTTAATTCACATTTGATCTAATAATTAAAATTACTCTATAATAAATTAAATTAAATTAATCTATTTATTTATTATAAAGGCTCCATATTAATAATACAAATTAATTAAATACTTAATCACAACATATAATTTAATTTTCACAATAAAACTTGCACAATAAATAAAATATCAATACAACAAGGATAAAGAAATGACCAATACATGGACTAACAACACGCTGTACTAGGGTAAAGGTTTAACTAGGTTAACCCATTACTATCTCCCAATCAACATTACTATTGGGTAGTGGACACGCTCAGACCTATGAAACCAAGTGAAGTTGTTGTCCTGTACTTGTTCACTCAAACACACAAATTAGAGTACACATTCATAATAGCCAAGGCGCTAGGAAAGGAACTCTAGCACTTGTATCTCATTCTTGTATGTCCCCATACATTCAATGGTGTGATGCCACCCTTTCCACCTATCCTCACAACATGCTACTGCATCACTTAACTACTCAATAAATCTTTGCATCCTAATAATAACAAAATAATGCGCATCATACCCACAAAAGTAAAATTTGAAGCTCTTGTTCTATTTTCCTCTTCAGATTCCGTAGCTAGACTACCTATTACCAATTTTTTGCCACAACTCAATTAGTGGAGCTAGCTGAACATTGCTATATCTTAAGGTGAAATTATAGATTATGTGTAAGTGTTTCTTGCATCATGTTTGTCAAGTGATAGTTGTGCATTTAAAAGAAGAATCAGAATTTCAAAGTGCTATTCAAATGTTCTAGAATTTAATGAAGTTAAGAATTGAGCATATAAGCAACTGAGCATTTCAAATGCTTTCATTTATTTCATGGAATAATTCATATTTACATACCTTCATTTGATTACAAGAATCCAAATGATATTACAACATTGCATTGGAATGCATTTTCTTTTTGAAATGAAAAGCATAAAATGAAATCAAATATCCACACAAGTCATGGATGCGACTGTTACAGTGCATAACTAATAGCAAACTACACTATGGAAGATGGAAAAAAGAAAAACACACAAGTAAGAACATAATCATCATTGCCTAATTGGCCGATGGTCAATGCTAAAGTGGTGCACCTTTGTCTTCTCGAGCTCCATTGACCTATAAGAGAAAAGAGGGGGATGTCAGAGGCTCCGATTATGAAGACACCTATATGAGTCACCAACAATAGTGTTGCCTGCTATCAATCATACACTAAAAATAATCAAGAAAAGTACAGAAGAAATGAGTTGAAGGAGAAACATCAATATGATCATTATATCCTACTTTTTATGCTAACATTGTTTGTTTCCTTGTGCAGGTATAGGTAAAATTACAATGCTGATCATTATTCAAAGACCAAGCATGTGGAGAAAAATGGGCTCCCACAAGGGTAGAGCTTAGCATGGTGCCCTACTCATTACAAGTGGTTTGATAAAGAGATAGTAATTAAATCATCATATTCATCAGGAAAATAAATGATATACAAATAAAAGAGTTAAACATAATTATCTATCAAGCATTAAACCAACTGTGCATTCATAACAATCAGGTGGATACTTTCTGAAAGCTATAGGTGAATAGTGAGTTTAATCCGCTCATTCATCCAACTGAGTACAATCATATCAAACTTTGTTGTATGGTTCATGTTTTGTATTATTTGTTTATCATGATTAGATGTCATACAAGGTTTAGTTCATCAGTGTTCTTTCTCATAGCCAAGGATAGTGAACAGGGATACTTTGTGCTTCAATGAAGAGTTTTGTTTCATTTTTCATCTTAGAAACGAACAGTTTCACGGAGCAATTTATTAACTGGAACATAAAAATGCACGAAGAGTGCTAGACCTAGGCAATACAGTCATTCATGTGGTGTTATAGTTAAGACTCAATCTGGTGGTTGGCAGTGAATTGTAATAGCTCGAGGTACATTGTTTCATCATTTATCATGTGTTTAGGTGCAGATATGGCAGGAGTTTCAGTTTATATTAGTGAATGACAAACATCAATACAATATATGAATCTAATGTATTTGATAAAGGAAAGATACAGTAGGTGTGATATCCCCTTCTAGCTAGATACTTTAGTCTAGTTGTGGTTTAGCCTATTATTGGACCCTCGTAGGCTATTATAGATGGATAGGGGGGTCATTTTGGACATAGAAGGTTTGGGTTGTTCAATTTTTTTGGCTTTCTCAGAGTTTAGTGGTTGGTTTGAGCTTTAGAGAGTTTGATTTAGGCTTCATTTGAGTGATTCTTGCTATTTTTAGCATGTCTTTTCAGGCACTTGGGAAATAATTTCTTGGACTCCAGTTTCAAACAGTTTGGCCAAATTCTCAATATTGAGAGAGTTATGATTATTTCAGTGAATTCCAGCATGTTTAATGATTAATGATTAAATATAAAGTTAAATTTACTTTATATTTAAATCACTTAAGTGATGGGCTTATAACACATTGAATGGGGCCAATTGAGTATTTTATTTTGGAGGAGAATTATTAAAAGCTTTCCCTAAGTTTAATTCAATTAAATGTTAATGATTTTATTTAATGTTATTTCATTAAAAAAATTGCAGCCTTGAAAAGGAATTTAGATTAGGGTTTTTGGAGGCATATATTTTCCTAAGAAATGAAGAATGAGGTATCCATTGTTATTGCTATCATTTTCAAAATAGGTTTTTATGCTCTGAGAAGGGTTTCAGCCATTGCCATTCAAGAACATAGTTTCTTCTGTGAGTCTCCATTTGAACTGGTGAAATATCCAGCAAATTTGGTATCCAGAGAGTTTCATATAGACACTATGATTTGTGCTTTAACAATTGTGAGGAAGATTCAAAAATTTATAGGGGTTTCATTGTAGATTATTTATAGATTGCAAGGGATTTATTTTCAAAGGTTTATTTGTTGCTACAGTATCTGTGAATAGTGCGTGAACAATACCTGTGAACAGTGCATGAACAATACCCATGAACAGTGCATGAACATTGCACTACAATACCTGTGAACAGTGTGCTACAGTACTCAGATTAGCAGTTTGGGCATTTATATCAGGTTTCCTATTTGTTACAATTATTTTTGTATAAGCATTCAAATAAAAGTTATAGTTTTCCATTGTAAGAATCAGTATTTGTTTGCATTCAATATAGTTGTCTATCATTGCAATATCTCTTCCTTATAATCAGTGTATTAGAAGTAGTTTACTTTTTATGTCAAAACCCTCAAAGCACAAAAAATCAAAAAATACAAAAAAACCAAAAAAAACAAATTACAAACAATCAAGCATAGTTGCAATTGATAGTAAGTTCAGTGATTGAACCAGTTGGGGTTCTTACATTTGTATCAGAACTAAATCCTACCATCCTAATGGTTTAGCAATCACATGCACCCACTTGAGGCTGGCTCTCATAGATATTAGACTCGTAGGAAAGCATTATTTGATAGGGAACTGGTTGTAGACAGGCAGTCAGACATCATGGGTGATAGGAAAGAAGGTAGCCCACACAGAGGAAACAGGAATGAGGATCAAGAAATACGTGAATTTTTCAAAGCTATGGTTATAGGACAGTAGCAGATGGCTCAGGCCTTAGAGGTACTCACCACCATGGTTGAGCGCATGAACCCATAGGAAAGATAGAATCAGGAGCAAGGGGATAATAGGAGTGTAGTGGGATCACCTAGAGCTCATAGGACTCATTCCAGGATAGCAGACATGCCTACTCCTCCTACCTTCATTAGAGATAAGCCTGAGGTAACACCTACAAAAGAAGCATGAGAGGAGATGTTTGCAAATATTCTCATGGCTGCAAATGACGAATAGGAATTATTAGCTTCACAGGTGTGTGAGAGGATGACATTTGAGAGGTTTGTTAATCAAAGGAGAGAGTATTATAGGGCAGCAAGATAGGATAAGAGACCTCATGGCCAGAATAATGAATTAAAGCATGCTACAGGCAAGCTTTCCTTGACTACATTTGATGGTAGTAGCAGAATGACACCACAGGCTTGGATTCACAAGCTTGATACCTTCTTAGCACTAAGATCTATGATAGAAGTGGAGGCAATAAAATATGCCATGCTACATTTAGAGGGAGCTGCACATGATTGGTTGTACCATGGGATGGTTACCCTTCAGCATAACTACGTGACTTCATATTAGGACTTCATGGACAGGTTGGTAGAGAGGTATGATAAGAAGGATCCAAAAGTCTACTTCAGGGAGTTGGCATAGTTGAGACAATCAGGTGGATTGGAGTATTTCATTAGTGACTTTCAGAGGCTATTCATTATGGTGCCAGATATCACAGATAGGAGATTGGTTGTTTTGTTCACTGAGGGATTATCTGAACTACTAAAGGGTTGGGTAAAAGCCTTTGATCCATTCAATTTGTAAGAAGCAATTAAGAAGGCTAGAAGTATGGAACAAGCAGCCCCAATAAATAAATTTCAATCAAAGGGTGCATCATCTAGCAAAGATAACAAACCATTCTTCAAGAAACCTGAGAGGAATGAAACAAAGGCTGAAAATAAAGATAAATCATTCGCTCCCTTGGATAGAGAGACATTGAATGATTTAAGGAAGAAAAAAATCTATTTTAATTGCAAAGGACCCTATGACATGAACCATGACTATCCTTTGAGACCAAAGGGCAAAGAAAACAGGGTTATGTGGGCTTACTATGAGGATTTTGATTCTAAAAATTCAAACCAACAAACTGAAAATGAGGAATCCAGTGAACAAAAGGAAAGTTTAGATGATGAAAAGCTCAAAAAAATTTCTATTGATGAAGAGAAGGTTGAAGGTAGGCTTAAGGAGGCCCGTCTCACTAGTGTGTAGTAGGAGGGATCATTTAGAATGAGAGGAGTGTTGGGTGGACAGCGAGTTATTACATTGCTAGATATAGGGGCCATGCATAATTTCATTGATTCCAGGTTGGTTGAGAGACGTGAGATCCAGACTTAGCAGTTTGAGGGCTTGAGAGTGAGGGTAGCTGATGGCTACGTCCTCAAATGTGATAGAAAGATCACAAGTTTACAATTGAAAATAAATAACTTTGAATTCAAGGCTGAATTTTATGTGGTTAACATGGGTGACACAGATTTAGTACTAGGCATGACTTGGTTACATGATATTGGAGAGTTCACTCTCAATTTGAGAGAAATGGTGATGAAATTTTAGATTGATGGTAAAACTCACATACTTAAGGCTATTCGAGACAATGAGTTCAGGATGATTTCTTGCAGGTGCATGGAGAGTTTGTTGCATCATGACCAGGTTGAGTGGGCAGCCCATTGCATGTTGATGCCATCATAGGGGCAACAAGAATCAAAATACCATCCAGACATACAGGAGCTGAGAATTAAGCATTACAAAGTTTTCAGTGATATTCCACCAGGTAGACCTCCAGATAGAGGTATTGAGCACATCATTGAGTTAGAGGAGGGTGCTAAACCCATAATGATTACACCCTACAAGCATCTGAAGAGATTGAAGGATGAGATTGAGAAAACCATCAAGGAGCTACTTGCTATGGGGCATATTAGACCAAGTAAATCTCCTTTTGCTTCTTTTGTGGTTTTAGTGAAGATGAAGGATGGTACTCTTAGGATGTGCATTTACTACAAGGTCCTAAATAGAAAGACAATTAAAAATAGGTACCCCATCCCAAGGATTGATGAGTTGTTAGATGAACTACATGGAGCATGTTTCTTCTCCAAAATTGATTTGAGATCAGGCTATCATCAGATCAGAGTTAGAGAGTAGAATATAGAGAAGACAACATTCAGGTGTCATTGAGGCCATTTCAAGTTTGTAGTTATGCCATTTGGGCTAACTAATGCTCCAACTACCTTTCAGTCCATGATGAACAAGGACTTTCAGCCTCAGTTGAGGAAATTTGTATTGGTCTTCTTTGATGACATTCTTGTGTATAGTAGAACATGGGATGAGCACTTGCGACACTTGGATACAGTGTTGAGTATTATGAGTAGGGAGTCCAAATGTGATTTGGGATTATCTGAATTATTATATATGGGTCACATTATCAATGCACAGGGGGTACGCATGGATCCTGAAAAGATTCGTGCTATTGTTGAGTGGCCTACTCCCATGAACCTTACACAGCTGAGGGGATTTTTGGGCTTGTGTGGGTTCTATAGGAGGTTTTTTAGTGGTTATTCTAGGAATCCAACACCCTTGATGGATTTGATGAGGAAAGGGGCTTTCTTATGGACTCCTGAGGCATAGGAGTGTTTTGAAAAATTCAAGGAGTTGATAACTTCTTGTCCAGTGCTAGCATTACTAGATTTTAGCAAACCATTTGAGCTACATTGTGATGGGTCTGGTGATGGCATTGGAGCGGTGCTTATGTAGGACAAGCACCCAATTGTATATGAGAGTAGGAAGCTCAAGGGACTTCAAAGGAGCTTCAACATTTATGATAAGGAAATGTTGGCCATAATGCATGCTTTGGCCAAATTCAAGCAGTACTTAGTGGGAAGAAAATTTAGCATAAAAACAAACCACAACAGCCTAAAGCATTTCCTGGGGCAGTGAGATCTTAATGACAGGCAACAAAAATGGGTAAGTAAATTATAGGTATATGATTTTGATATTACCTATTTCAAAGGGACACAGAATGTTGTAGCATACGCCTTGTCACAGAGACCTCATCTAAGCTTTATGAAAAACATATTAGAGGACTGGAGGCATTTGATCCTTGCAAAGTATGCAAAGGATACATGGGCATCAGGATTCATAGATGGATTGGTCCAAGATAGTGATTTCACCCTTGTGAATGAGCTCATCATTTACAAAGGGTGCATTTATTTGGTGCTAGGGTCAAAGGTGAGGAGGATGGTGTTGAGAGTCTATCATGAATCACCTATGGTGGGACATCCAAATTTTTATAAAACCTACTGGAAGATTCGTGAGCATTTTTCTTGGAAAGGTCTCAAAGCTGAGGTGTTACAGTATGTTAGAGAGTGTCCTACTTGCCAGCAGAATAAACAAGAGCACTCTTATTCAGCTGGTTTACTTTAGCCACTTCTGATTCCTTACAAGAAGTGGGAGTTTTTTTCCATGGACTTCATCATAGGACTACCGAGAGCCCAGGGCAGAGACTGTATATATGTTGTTGATCGGCTTATGAAGTTTTCCCACTTCTTCCCAATCACTGCTACATACACTGCTATGCAGGTGGCAGATTTATTCTTCAGAGAGGTATTCAGGTTGCATGGCTTACCTCAGAGCATTGTCAAGGACAAGGACAATAGGTTTATGAGTCACTTCTGGTATTTGTTCAGATTGTGTGGGATAGAGCTCACTCCGAGTACTAGCTACCACCCCCAAACAGATGGTTAGATTGAGATAGTGAACAAATGGGTGGAGGGATACCTCAGGAATTACATAGCAGGGCAGCATAAGGCTTGTGTTAAGTGGATATATCTATGCGAGTATTGTTATAATTCCACTTATCACATTTCTATCCAGATGTCACCATTCATGGCATTATATGGATGTGAGGCACCCAGTTTCATGGATTTGTTGCTATCAGATAGTAGAGTGCCTAGTGTTGGAGACTTATTATAGGAGAGGCAAGACATTGTAAAGGCTCTTAAGGAGAATATCACTAAGGAACATAATTAGTAGAAGCAGTATGTTGATTAGAAGAGGACTGACTAGACCTTTGAGGTAGGTGATATGGTATATTTTATGTTGCAGCCTTACCGCAAGTCCATTCTCAAAAAGAGTGGTGCCAAGAAACTTAAGCCATGTTATTATGGGCTTTTAGGGTGATCAAGAGAGTTGGAGAGGTGGCTTATGAGTTAGATTTTCCAGGAGATAGAAGAGTGCATAATTTTTTTCATGTATCATGTCTCAAGAAGGCGTTAGCACATTAGATTGTTCCTTCCACTATGCTTCCTCCCTTGGATGATGAGGAAAAGTTGGTGTTAGTACCTAAGGCTATCATTAAGTTCAGGGAAAGGTATTTGAGAGGCGCACTATCAAAGAGTATTTGGTCAAATGGAGGGACATGTCGGTTGAGGATGCTACTTGGGAGAGTGAGGAGATTTTACAGCATACAGAGTTGAGATTGCTTGAGGACAAGCAATTTTAGGAGGGGTGGACTATCATGTCCCCTTCTAGTTAGATACTTTAGTCTAGTTATGGTTTAGCCTATTATTGGACCCTCGTAGGCTATTGCAGATGGATAGGGGGGTCAGTTTGGACACAAGAGGTTTGGTTTGTTCAGTGTTTTTGGCTTTCTCAAAGTTCAGTGGTTGGTTTGAGCTTTAGAGAATTTGATTTAGGCTTCATTTGAGTGATTCTTGCTATTTTTAGCATGTCTTTTTAGGCACTTGGGAAATAATTTCTTGGACTCTAGTTTTAGACGGTTTGGCCAGATTCTCAATATTGAGAGAGTTATGATTATTTCAGTGAATTCTAGCATGTTTAATGATTAATGATTAAATATAAAGTTAAATTGACTTTATATTTAAATCACTTAAGTGATGGGTTTATAACACATTGAATGGGGCCAATTGAGTATTTTATTTTGGAGGAGAATTATTTAAAGCTTTCCCTAAGTTTAATTCAATTAAATGTTAATGATTTTATTTAATGTTATTTCATTAAAAAAATCGTAGCCTTGAAGAAGAATTTTGATTAGGGTTTTTCGAGGCATATATTTGCTTGAGAAATGAAGAATGAGGTATCCATTGTTATTGCTATCATTTTGAAATCAGTTTTTTATGCTCTGAGAAGGGTTTCAACCATTTCCATTGAAGTATGTAGTTTCTTCTATGAGTCTCCATTTGAATTGGTGAAATATCCAGCGAATTTGGTATCTAGAGCATTTCATACAAAGACTCTGATTTGTGCTTCAGCAGTTGTGAGGAAGATTCAGAAATTTATAGGGGTTTCATTACAAATTATTTTCAGATTGCATGGGATTATTTTCAAAGGTTTATTTGCTGCTACAGTACCCATGAATAGTGTGTGAACAATACCCGTGAACAGTACGTGAATAGTACCTATGAACAGTGCATGAATAGTGTGCTACAGTACTCATGAACAATGCACTACAGTACTCAGATCAGCAGTTTGGGCATTTATATCAGGTTTCCTATTAGTTACAGTTGTTTTGTATAAGCATTCAAATAAAAGTTATAGTTTTCCATTGTAAGAATGAGTATTTGTTTGCATTCAATATAGTTGTCTATCATTGCAATATCTCTTCCTTGTAATAAGTGCATTAGAAGTAGTTTACTTTTTATGTCAAAACCCTCAAAGCACAAAAAATTAGAAAATACAAAAAACCAAAAAAAAAAAATTACAAACAATCAAGCACAGTTGCAGCTGATAGTGAGTTCAATGATTGAACTAGTTGGGGTTCTTATAGTAGGGACAACCAGTTCACTTTGGCTGAAATGCTACTTCAAAAAGAATTATGCATCATTGTTTGGCAGAAGGAAACAATCAAGGTACAATGTTCATTCAAGAATATCTTCAAAGAGTTACAAGTATCAAGCAAAATAGACATGAACAAATTTGGCAAAGATTCAGGTACCCAAGATTCATTTCCAAAATAAACAAGTTTACAAAAACATGAGAGTTCAAAAGATAGCATGTCAATGATACGTGAAGTGTAAGCAAAAGGCGAAAGAAGAACCTTTAGAATGTACGTATGTGGAAGTTTCAGGCAATGAGAAAACAAAGGAATATCAAATTTTTCAATGCAATACAAACAAGATGTGTGCATCCTTAGGAGAGGGTCTTGTTAAAGATAGGATTTATACAACATTTCCATGAAGAAAGCTGAGAAAAGTGGAAATACCAGGTGAATCGGATCAAGATTTGTACACATATAGTTTTGTTGTTTTCTCATATACCCATAATTGTTTTCAGATTTACATATGGAGATCACAGTTTTCAGAAAATACATGGACCTCTACATAAATTCATTGTTTCTTCATTACTGTCTGTATACCCACTTTGGGGTTTCAGGACAAGTGTACAAATTTTCATCATTTCCAATCTACCCATATGGTTATTCTTTCTTAGAACAACAAGTTAAATGTTTTATCATATGGGAGTTTTCAGACAAATGCATAGTTTTTGTTTCCTCTAAATATAAAGTACTTGTATGGAGGAGATTAAAATTTCAAAATAACAAAAGAAAAGCCAGATTTTGCTTGATTACACAAGGTCTTTTCCAGAAAATCCCACATTGGGGTTTTGAGAAACAATTTTGAACATTACAATTTTCAGTTCACCCTTGAGCGGTTTAATGAGAAAGCTACAAAAATTTCAAATTAAAGCACCAATTAGATGGGTCGAGCCCATAACTTGAATGAAAAATGAATATACAGAATACCCACATTTGGGGTTTAATTTCAAATACAGAGAACACAACTTGCAGTGATAACCCATATGTGGATTTTGTATGAAACAACAAGAATGCAAAAATGCAAATTTCCTTTGGTGGGTCAAGCTTCAGAAGTAGAGAATGCTAGTTTTCCTTTGATTTTCATAACACCCATGAAGGGATTTGTCCTCAAAATGTGAGGGAGAAAGGGACTTTTGTTTTAGGTTAAACCAAAAATATTTAAAAATGCATTTTCTGAGACACATATAGCCATAGCCAGAGATATACTAAAGTCTCAAACCCCATGAAAATATCCAGTGTGAGCTCGTGTAGGGTGGCTAGTGAAGATAAAGAATACCGAGATAACAAATATAGGAATAGAGAGTACAAACAAAGTCATTAGAAACTGTCTTAGTCATGGCTACAGACCAATAACTCAAGAGGTAAAGTGCCAGAAGCTATAGTCCAAGAAGCTCACCTTGTGTCGAGAGAAGAAGACAACATCTACAAGCAAGCTCTCTCATAGAGCTTTTAGATAAAAACTTGAGCTCATACAGGTCGACCAAGAGAGGCAATGTCACAAAAAATGTAAAGAGAAATCAGTAACAAAGTATAAGCAGGTCGCGGCCTTTATGGCTCTTTTTTTTCTTTCATTGAAGTGAAAAGCTACAATAACAAATAGAGTGAGCTTACCCAATCAAAGAATCGACCATCTAAAGGTAAAAGCAAAGATTCTTGAGCATGTTAATTGCAGTTTGAGCTCAATTTGGTGGCGACGCTATTCCTTCATGCAGAGCTCATTTTTTCCAAGTGATCATTGTAAAATGAAGTTATTTTAGGGTTTGACCATCTTTTCCTCATGCCCTAATTTGAGCCACCTTTATGATTGCCTTCGAATATTCGCCTTTAACATTAGCATGTGGAAACTTGAATTAAGGCTACCTTGCACTATGATATTAAAATATGAAGCTAATGTTTGGAGGCTGAAAATTATATGCCTAGGTCAATATATTAAGTCTTTAAGGCTTGTATTCTTATTGACACCCTTGTGCCTTAGAGAAATTTGGAGACTTGAGTACCTTGGTGTTATTTTTTTTGAGAGAAAAAAATGTGAGTACAATGTTGAATTTCTTATGACCTAGGGGTGGATATTTTTTCTATCACTTAGGCTACTGTATTTTTAGAAAAAATCAATTATCTACTTAGGGTTTTTATTTTAATTGATTTTAGAGAAATCAATTAGAGATGTTGATAAGAGTAGAGTTGTGTATTGATATTTTTATGATTTTTTAGGGAAAAAATCAAACATTGTATTGATGAATTAAGCATGTAATTCTTTTGCAAAAATATTTTGCAATCTTTTAATTACAAAAATAGATAAATTATATAAAATCTGCAATCCTGTAAAGTAGAATCATAAAGCAATCTCTTATAAATTGTTTTGTGATTTCTTGCTATTTTTAACAGATTATTGTTGACTTCTCCTCTTGGTCGAGTTTGAGCTTTATCTTGGAGAGATAAGGTGTTTTTCTGGCTTTCAAAGCAGATTCAACTTATTTTTAGACGTTTGATAGTTTGATCGTAAAAGCAGCGTGCTTTTTTATGCTTTTATGCAATTTTTGAGATAGTTTGAAGCTTTTTTCCTTGAACTTCTTTGTGAGCTTGGATTAGGGTTTCTTGGGTGATATATTCTGAAGAGACTTAGTCTTTCTCTTCTTCTTAGTTCAGGTTTTTTAGTTTCTTTCTCTAAACACTTTGGAGCTTGTAAACTTTTGTACTCATTTTGAGAGTTTCACTCCTTGATCTAATTTAAAACAACATTCCTATCTCCAATTTTTGTAAAAACTTGCAGTTTTAGTATGATATTGATGTGATTTTGTTTACAGATCCTTTTTATGTCCTAAGTATTGCAAATCATTGATGCAAAAAGTACATTGTTGTAGGTTGCATGCTATGTTTACTTCTGAACCTTCATGCAAATCAATTTTGCACTATTGTTCATGAGGGATTGTGAATTTCTTGCTATTTTTTGAAGATTTTTTTGTGAGAGAAATATCAGACTGTTTTGTGAGAGAAGTTATCAAAGTCATTGTTATGTTTTGTGGATCATTTTAAGTCATAGGTTTTACTTTCAAGTTATCTTTCTATTCCTTTCCTCAGAGATATTTAGAATAGGATTAACCATTCAGAGAACAAGCTCACTATGGAGATTCCTTCTTTGTTTAGATCGCCCACATCTAAAGAAGCTTTCCATGTTTTAGTAGATTGTTGAATCTTGCATTCAACAAGGTACAAATATAATTGACAACACTACCTACACATCCCAAGTGAGAATGGAGGGGCACTACATTCAACACTTTATGAAAAATGTACATCATGCTTTGATATGAGTTGTTATATTTGATTAAGTCATTCAAACAATCATTCAAAATTTAGTGTTACATATATAAGGTCACTATTGCTCAAGATAAAAAAGGGTTTATATCTACATTTTGAGTCATAAATTTTTTTAAATATATTACTTTTATTCACCCCCCTCTCAGAGTAATTCCACTTCCAACAATAACCACTACTGCCTTCACTAAAAATGTGATCTACTAAACTGCTATGCTAGCATTCCCTCTTATCGTACTCATCTTTCCATCACACACAAGATAGAAGCATTATGGCTCTGATACCACATGTTGGAAAATTTGATCAATGTTATTAATTTGATAATTTACCATTAAGCATGTAAACAATTATTCAAGATGAGAGGATCCACAAATGCATGCAAAAAAATTGATATAATTGTTAGAGGATGTAGTTAATATATCCGCCTTTGCCTTCCCTAACAATGTGATACTGAACTACTATGTTAAAATGAATCTTGATATATAAAATATTTATCTTTATGTTTAAGATTTTCCATTCTATCATGGCATTCTTGTACTATTCTTTAATCCAAATTCATCTATTCAACCCATTTTCTAACCTTAAGCAGATATCTCATTAGTTAGAATATTCTTCTTAATCAAAAAATTTTCATCTAACTTCTCTAGAGCTAGTAATATAATCAATTGACCTTATAGAATATTCATATAATCAAAATAGTCACACACATAGTATACAACTGTACAAAGATCTAAGAGGTAAAGAAATCTTGATAGTTCCATTTCATTCTATTTCAACCTACCAAAATAGTTATTTATCAACTTAATATTTTTGTCCTCCCCATGTAATTCTTTTTTCTATCTATTGATATAAATTTCGTGTATCTCCTCTCCTTGCAATATCACCTTTTGTATCGAACATTCTATTATATTACTTACATGTATTATCTTATTGAAAGATGATATCTCATCTTGTGACAAATTAATTGGTTTAGTGGGTAAATTCTCTATAATTTGAATTGGGCCTAACAACTACTTGATATATACTTGAATTTTTTTTTACTTTTTTTTTCTTTCTCCATACGATTAATAGTTGTATATATTTTATTCTTTATTCCTAAAATTTCATGCTCTCTTGTATAATACCTTAAGTTCATAGTTGATTGTTGATATTTTCTAATTAGAGGGAGTCATCTCACTTCTATCCTTTTGAGAAATAGGTGCAACAATTAGATTAATCCTTGATCTTGTTATATCCCTTGTAGTAGAAGATAATATACCATTATATAATTGTTGCTCCCATGTCAATAAAGAGTTTGTATTCCAAAGAGATCTCCTCAGTAATACCATCCTTTGATTATTTTACTTTTCCTATAGGACTTTCCTCTTATGAAATACATATTCATTAAAACCATCATCTTTCCTAGATTTATCCATCCTCTTATTTTTATTTTATTTTCTAATAATGTGATGGCAATTCCTGTTAAGGTTTGGATGCATTTATTCAACCATTCTTGACTAGAATCCAAGATGTATTTAGTTAGTTCATCATTGGATGATATCTCAAGTTTTTACCAATTAGGTTCTAGAATAGGTTCATCAAAAACCATGTTCATTTCATAACTTGGGTGTAACATCTTCTCATCATCATCCTTTATTTTTAATGACACAATGTGAGTAACCATTATTGTTATTTTCTTTATTATTAGTATTTGATATGATCTATTTCTTATCTCATTATCATCTAGGAAATATTCCCAAAAAATCTCTCTGTGAGGTGCATACTTCATTGATGGCATGACCCATTTCTCCATATTTCCAATAGGATGATAATTATTTTGTCCATGCTTATAGATTTGGAGATTAATTAATTTTAATTCTCCCTTGGAATATTTGACAAAACTTCTAAGACTATAGAAAATTAACCATCCTAGATAGATACAAATTTGATTCCAACCCTATGATTTTCCTCTAGGAGTTCGTGTAATTATATTAATTGCATTGAAATTTCAAGTAGGAACACTTTATTTCCTGGATACCAAGGCAATTTGAAGGGCTTCTTAGAGAATCCTTCCATTCTTATGTAAGTAAAATTTGGGAATTGAATATACTATCTTCCCCTACACTATATATGTAAAAAAATATCATTTTCTCCTTGTCTCCTTCCACTATGAATACTAACCACATTGCAAAGGCATCATTTTCCCTTCTATAATGTTTGATTATTTTTTATGTTATAATTTTGGGTAGTATTTTTACACCAATTTTTTTCCAAGCCTATTTCTTGAGGTGCCTACTCTTTGTACCCTTAAAAAGGTGGACCCTATTGCAAGATATGGGAGTTCCATTTTTTATATGAGGTAACAAGAGAAATATTGAAATAAAGTATTTAATAGCATTGAGAGTAAAATTACCTCTTGGAAAGGGAGTGGTTGTCATTAGTTGGAAGAATATTGATGATCAAATTTGTAATAGCAATAATACCAAACTACTATATGGCAATGTTACAAGCTCCAAAGTCTATCATAGAAGAAATAGAAAAACTAATAAGGAAGTTTTTATGGAGGGGGAATATTGATCAGAAGAAAAAAAATTACCCTTATTTAACTGTAAACTATTTGTAAGGATAAATTCTCAATAGGTGTTGTTTTGCAAAATTTATGAGCAAGAAATTTGAAACTAAGTGCTAAATTAGAATGGAATCTTTACACAAATTTTGAAACTAAGTGGTGCAAGATTATACAAAAGAAATATCTAGATGATGATTCTTCATCAAGAATATTCACAATTTCCAACCCTCTCGTAGGATCTACAATGTTGATTTTTTTAGTAAAGTGCAGAGAGGTTATTACACGATATCTTACATGGAAACTACATAATGAGGAAAAATCACTATTTTGGATGGATTCATGAAATGGCCATCCACATTTAAACAACAATAAAGACATTCAAACTACAAAATATATCCTTATAGCAACATGGGTTAAAGACTATTTGAATTTCACAAGTGTGAAAGAAAATATTGTTAAGTGGAGAGACTTCACAAACCTCCAATTTCCTTTTGTTCAAAAGAAATTGTTACAAAATAAATGAAGGAGGATCTTATTCATAGCTTTGATAAGAAAAACAAGTTAATTTTGGAACCAAAAAAATTAGGTTCTTACACAGTAAAATAGGGATATAAATCATTAATTAGTTTAGGTGATCAATAAGATAAACAAAGAGCATTGTCATTTTGTTGGAATAATATGATCCTCCCTAAGGTTGGTTCATTTTCATGGTTAGCTTTAAATAAAAAATCATCACAAGTGAAAGATTGGAAAAAATGCAAATTGTTGATCAATTCAATTGTGTCCTATGTGCCGAAACCTTAGAGAATGTTGACCATTCATTTGTTCAGTGCCCCATTTCATTAAGTTTTCATATTTTTTAAAAATGTAGATTAAAATAACATGTACCTCTTCAAAACATATAATGGGATGTGTTCACAAGCTATCTGATTCTTTATACGTGTGCGAACCCCAATCTCGGTACATGCAAAACAATAAGAATAAACAAGTTAAACAAAAGATTGCAAGCTAAAACAAAGATTCCCCTTGAAATCCATTTACAAACATCGAATTAGAAAAGAAAACAACAAAGAGCACAATGAAACAAAGAAATGTAGATTCAATCCTAATTAAAATGGAAAACACATGATTCCATTGGGGAATTGGTGCCAATTTGATGTGAAAATTGGCCCTTTCCCAATTCCTAAGATGCAAGCTTGATATGTTGATGATGATTGATCCACTTTGATGATGAAGGATGAGAGCTCCAAGCCAAAATCTGCAAAAACCTAGCTAAGAACTCAATGGTGATGGATGAAAATGGCTAAATATTTTAGCATAATAACTTTACATAATTTTTGGATGATCAAATGAGGATATGATCTCTTTATTTATAGAATTCCAAGATGGATCAATGTCCAAATTTGAGCAATGTGGGACTAACATTCATCCAATGACATGATGCCACTTGTCAATCTATGAATGGACGGAGGATGTGTGTAATACCCCTCATGTTACTGCTTGTTCTTGACATTCTCTATGATTTTGTTTGGCACATTGTGGTTTTGATGATATTGTTGATATTATGTTGTGGTAGCTTAGACTGTTACTGATTATATTGCTCTTATGATGTCATGGATATTATAATGATATTTTATTACGATTGTTTTGATGGAGTTATTTGGAATGCAGTAGACTAGAGAATAGTAATTTATGTTGTGATGCAAATTAATGTAATTTCATAATGCATTAGATGATGATAAGATTGGTGAGGGGATAGGTAGCATCACTCGTTCGCGAGCACCCTGCTACACTGCAAATCCTTCACACAATGCTTTGTAATTTATTATATGTATATATGTTGTGTATCACCTTGGTGGATGCAGGCTTTGCAGGAATAAGACTTGATTCCACATATTTCAATAGGTCTGGGCAAACATTGAACCAACCCATCGGCAGGAAGTTGAACAAAGGTGACATGGAAGTAACTCCATTCCAAGAGTCAACAGTCTTGTACCTTCTTGGTTTGTGTGTCTTGGTTATAGTCTTTGTGTTGTTGCATTGGTCTTTGTATGTTATTGTGATTTTATAATTTATCTAATGTGATGTATGATTTATTGTTGTGATTTAAATAATTAAACAATTAATAAAATAAAAACATAAAATAATAAATAAATAAAGCAATAGATAAATATTAGTAGTAGTGGTAAAAATATTACATTTATTTTGAATCTTACAAATGGTTGATTTTAATTATTTTAATTTGCAAGTAATTATTTAATAAAGTATTGTAGAGATGATGAATATATAAACAAATAAAAGTTCAATTTTGTGGATTCAAATTTATTTAATTTTTAATCAAATGCATGATAAAAGAAAAGGAAATGTAAATGCATGAAAAAGGAAACAAATGAATATTTGAGGGTAGCAATTATTTTTCATTTTATTCTTGTGGCATGACCTCTGGTATTCACAAGAAGAAGAAATTGAAAGGTTTCCTGGGTATTCATTTTAATAAGGGGTTTTCTTTGTTTGGGTGGTGGTTGTTGGAATTCTGGAGAAATTTTGTTTTCAACACTGCATTCTTGTTCTGTCTTCTGGAGAAATCATAAAAGAAGAAGGTTGGGTTTGAAGGAGAATTAGGATCTGTTGATGGGAACAATCGGCAGTGAGGAATTAGTTCTGCGAGAGGGATAAAGCTTCTACAGATCTTCTTCAAACACAGGACGCCAGGTTCTTTTCATTTTTAATTATTTATTTTTTGTAGCATCAAATAAAATAGAAATTGTTTCTCTGTGTATGAAATTTTCATCTAGGGTTGGAAATCAAATGTTTATGGGAAGAAAATCTATTGGATTATTGTTTAATCAATCGAAATTTAACTGGGGATCGGGATTGTTATTTGTTAAAATGGAATTTCTATGGGGTTCTAGACTGTTGTTTATAAAAAAAGAAATTTGATTGAAATCTGGAAATGTACAGTTTTACTATAGTTTTGTTTTAAAAGAAAAAAATAGTATATATATACCTGTATAAGTTACAATTTCCTTCAATGAATTTTTGGGATTGGGATATTCTTGTTTATGCATATATGTTATAAAACATTTCTTTTGTAGAAAGTACAGTGTTTATTTTTCCCTGATTTCGAAATGTTCAGATTCTAGTATATATATATATATGTATATATATATATATACATATATATATATATATAAATATATATATACACATATATATTTATACATATGTAAATATTGAATGAAAATTAAATTCGTTGAACCTTGTTATTTTCCCGTTGGCACTATTATTAATATTTTGTTTTGGTATTATAAAAGTGTGGCTGAGTGGTGGTGGTGGTTCGCCCTCGGCCGTACCCACCACCCCGCCTACCCTGTACCATGTGACAGTCTACGGACTGCCGTGAACAGTCCGTAGACTGCCCACGTTCGGGCGTTTGTCCCATGCATTTTTATGGGTTAAAATTTCCCATTCGAATTTGTATATGTTTAATTTTGTAAAATGAGAATTATATTTATATTTACTGTGTGAATCTACTTTTGTAAATATATATATGTATATATATTTATTAACTCATTTATTCAGATTCCACTGATTTACTGTGCGAATATACTTTTATAAATATATATATGTATATATATTTATTAACTCATTTATTCAGATTCCACTGATTTAACTGTTGCATTAATTATTTAATTTTGTCAGTAAACATTTTGTTTCTTTTTCTGGTTTAAATAAAACAGAATTTGGTTATAGTGGAAATAATAAAATAGAAAGAATTTTTTTTTTTTATTATTATTGATTTGTTAAATTACAAATTTTGAGAGGATAATTTAGTACAAAGTCAATTTATGAATATATGACAGCATTGATTATTTAATTCTTGTTTTAGTGTGAATATTTTGGGAATGGAATTTATTATGGAATTTATTATGGAATTAAATAAGTTATGTTTTTATTTTTATTCTTGAAGTTGAGTCTTGTAGGCTTGTTGGGTTTGGGACATTGTGAGTTCATTGATGTGGGAACCCTTTCTGTGTTAACACTGTAGTCTTCCAGAGGATTGTGATTTTGTTCAATTTATATCTCTTCATCTTGAGTTTCTGTTAAGTATTACGAATGGGGTGTACCGAGTTATGAGATTTTGGTTATGGTATTTAATTTGTGAGATGGGTTATGCCTCATGTATTTCTTTTGTTGTATTTCGATGTTCATGATTGGAATGGTACAAGCCCTGTTACTTTTTTGTTTTGGTTGGGTCTCTAGGGAGAGTGGCTCCTCATGGGGGCTGGCGCCCCGTTTAAGGGGAAGGGCTCAGGATAAGCCACGAGCGAGTTAGTAATCAAGTGAAAATCTAATAATTAACTTAGGAGGGTTGGGTAGTAATATAATTATAAGATTTTAAATTATGGATGCCTCATCTTCATTAGTGCTTTCTCAGACTAATGGAAGGCTGAGAAGGCCGTGGTTGGCAAGGTTGTGACCTCGTCTTCATGAGAGGTCTACGGATCCACATGAGTCACCCTATGGACCGGTGCCTCCAGTTGGGAGGAAGGGCACAGGATAGCCATAGATGCGATTGGCGCCTCCAGTTGGGAGAAAGAGCATAGGACAGCCCATGTAGGACTATGCGATGACACTGTCCCCTAGTTGCCCATGTGTTTTACTTTATTGTGTTCCTCTGGAAGTAAGTTATGGGAGTTGGTTAGATTGTTGATATTTGGATTTATCTTGTTTTATGATTAATGCCTTAATATATCTTGGGTGAACTTTATGGACTTGCATGATCTTATTGATATCTATGATCTTGTATTTTTATGGTACCGTGTTATGATGTTATTGTTTTGCTTCATTACTTTTTGGAGTATTGTGTTATGGTTCTATGTTTTGGTACTTCTTGTATGATTGCACTTCAGTTGACAGTCTTGGTCGAAGTTACTTCTCTGTCACCTCTTAGCACGAGGTTGGTCAGGTGGAACGTGCTCCGCACACTGTTGGGTTCCCCATCAGCATTCATTGGCTCAGTCTCATCCTTTCAAAGATTTGTACCAGTAGATCTCTATGCATTTTGATAATCTTGTATCTTATATTCATCCCACATAATTGGGAATCATGATGTAAACTATATTGATATGTTGTAAAATTTGAAAGATGTTGTAATGTAGTTATCAACTTTGTAACTTTATTTGACTATGTGATTTCTCATAGTTTTATCTTGTGATGGAATCTATGCATATATATATCTAATGTTGTCATTATTAGTTCCTCTTGATATCTTATGAGTTGATGTTTAGTAATGTTTATTTTGATGTGACCTCGTGTGCCCCAAAGGACATAGTCAGTTATGTTATTTGTATTGTAATGAAATGAAGTATATGTGTATGTATATGATCATTTAATATTTGGTATATTGATTATTTGTTTTTCTTTAAAAAAAATATTTGCGTTCTTTATTTGATTGTTCTTTGGGGCTTGCACAGTGGGCGTTATAGCTTGGTATCAGAGCCAAGGTTGCACACGCTGGGGTCTCTAGGTAGTTATGTCCATTAGGCGACCTTTGCGTGTTGGCTCTTGAGCTCATGTGTACCTTTGTCTTGTTGTGCAGAAGCATGCCTAGAGGCAGAGGTAGAGGTAGAGGTAGAGGTCGGGGAAGAGGTCGAGGTGGTGGCCGTGGAGCCAACCTACTGAGCCCTTCATCGCCAAGTTCTCATGGTCTTGAGTCTGAGGAGCAATAGAATTCTCAGAACAATCCGTCGGGTGGTGGACCAAACCCGGAACAACCGAGGTTGGATTGTCAGTTGCAGCATCTTCTGGGTGAGCTTCTTGATAGATTGGGTCCTAGACCTAATGGGGATCAGCCAGTTGAGAGAGAAAGAGAAAGGTCTCCAAGGCATAGGGGAGCTTCAATTGATCAAGATGCTTTGTTAGCAAGCCATATGAGGGATTTAATGAGAGCTCATCCACCTACCTTCGATGGTTCTATAGGAGGGTTGGAAGTCAAGATCTGGTTAATTGATTTGGGCTGATGCTTCGCAATGCACCCCTATAGTAGTAATACCAAGGCTTAATGTGTTGTTATGCATTTGCAGGGTTTCGCATCCACTTGGTGGAAGCTTGAGGAACAAAAGTTGCATATGGATATCAGTATGGTTACTTGGGAATTTTTCTTAGAAAGGTTCAGGGCTCGATTCCTCTCAGATCATTGGAGGCAACGTAGGGAAAATGAATTCCACAATCTTAAGCAAATGGCAATGTCAGTAGAACAGTATGAGCAACGTTTCTATGAACTAAAATAGTGTGCAGGGATTAGTCATGATGAAGGGATGTTGGTACAACATTTTGTTCGAGGCTTGAATGCTCGCATCAGTGGTGGTGTACGAGTCTTCAAACCGAAAACAATGGAAGTAGCTGTCGAAAAGGCTCGTTTGGTGGAAGAAAACTTGGCTATGGCCTTGAGTGGTCATGTAGGAATGCAGATTGGTAGTGTGACCACTCCTAGAGCTGTTTCTCAAGGGGGTCAGACACAGGCAGCAGGACCTTCTAAGAGTCATTTTGTGCCTTCAAAAGGGGGTTAGCAGCAGCAATCTCAACCAAAGCACAAGAATACTACTTCTTAGCAGGGTGGTCACTTTCAGTTTCGTAGGGATCGAAACCAAAACCGTACACATTCGGAATACCCTGCATTGAGTTTTTAGTCTCCACCTAGTAGTGGGAGCTTCCAGCAATCGAATGCTCCATCCGGGGGAAGAGGTTTTGGTCGAGGTGCTGGATGTTTATCGTGTGGGCAGCAGGGGCATATTGCTAGGATGTGTCCTCAGAAGAGTGCTTCAGAGTTTAGTCAGAAACCAGCTGTGTTCAAGCCAACAGTGGGAGACGCAGGAAGATCTCACCGAGTCTTCGCAATAGTGGATAATCTTTAGGCAGATCATCAGAGCACCGTCGTTGAGACTACAGGTTTATTGCATAAGTCTAACATTTTAGTACTCTTTGATTCTGGTGCATCTGATTCTTTTATATCTCCTTTAGTTGTTGAGCGATGTAAACTGGAGGCAATAAAGCAAAGCAAAAAGTGGCAGGTTCAGTTAGCTTCAGGATCTAAGGTTGTGGTCAAAAAGCTTGTACAGGGATGTAGGTTAGAGTTAGGGGCAATGTCGACTTAGGTGGATCTCAGGAATTCTTCCACTTGGTTCTTATGATGTAGTCTTGGGCATGGATTGGCTAAGCTCACATCATGCTTTGATAGATTGTTGCCGTAAAGCAGTGCGGTGTGTGGATGATTTTGGTAAAGAGGTGGAAATAGTGGGTGTTTAGAAGCCTATTTCTTTGAGAATGATCTCAGCTATGTAGTTAAAAAGGTGTTTTCATTAGGTTTGTCAGCTCTTTGTAGTATTGGTTAGTGACCTTGAGTTAGAGGTTAGTCAAGAGGTATCATTGAATGATTACCCTCTCCTTGTTGAGTTTTTCGATGTTTTCCCTAGTGAGATACTAGGTATGCCTCCTAAGCGAGAGGTGGATTTCAAGATAGATCTGGTGCCTCGGGCTGAGCCTATCTCTCAAGCTCCTTATAAGATGACCACGCAGGAGCTCCAAGAGCTTCGTCTATAGTTGGAAGAATTGTTAGCTAAGGGGTTTATCTTACCTAGTGTTTCTCCTTGGGGAGCACCAGTGATCTTTGTCAAAAAGAAGGATGGTTCTCTCTGTCTTTCTATCGATTATAGACAATTGAACAAGGTAACAGTAAAGAATCATTATCCTCTTCCCAGGATTGATGACCTCTTTGATCAAATAAAAGGGGCAAAGGTATTTTCCAAGATCAACCTTAAATCAGGGTATCATCAGTTGCGGATAGCAGAGGCTGACATTCATAAAACTGCATTTCGCACTTGGTACGAACACTACGAGTTCACAGTGATGTCATTCAGGTTAACGAATGCACCTTCAGTCTTTATGAGTCTAATGAATGGGGTGTTTCGAACTTACTTGGATAGGTTCATCCTCGTGTTTCTTGATGATATTTTGATTTATTCTAAGTCTATGGAGAAACATGAGGTGCACCTAAAGTAGGTTTTGTAGTGCTTAAGGGAGAACCAGTTGTATGCCAATCTAGCAAAGTGTGACTTTTATAAGACTGAAGTTTAGTATTTAGGCCATGTGATTTCTGGTGAGGGAATTTCTATGGATCCTCCTAAGATCTAGGCTATCATAGATTGGCCCGTGCCCACTAATGTCTTAGAAATTCATAGTTTCATGGGACTAGCTGGGTATTATCGGTGGTTCGTGCAAGGGTTTTCGAGGATTGCGCATCCTATCACATCACTTCAGAGGAAAAGAAAGAAATTTCTTTGGACAGAGCAGTGTCAGTTAGCTTTCCAAACCCTTAAGGAGAAACTGACTAGTGCTCCAATTTTGGCAGTGCCGGATCCTTCAAGTGATTTTGTGGTTTGTACTGATGCCTCTTTGGAGGGTCTTGGAGCTGTGTTGATGCAGGATGGGAGAGTGATTTCCTATGAATCTCAAAAATTAAAAGATCATGAACTCAATTATCCCACGCATGACCTTGAATTGGCCGTAGTTGTTAATGCTCTTGTGAGATGGAGGCACTTTTTGTTACCTAGGGCACTGGTTTGAGTTGCATACAAATCATCGAAGCTTGCAATACATCTTCACGCAATTGAATTTGAATGCAAGGCAGAGAAGGTGGATGGAATTTTTGTGTGAGTATGATTTTGAGGTTAAGTATATTCAGGGTAAGGAGAATGTGGTGGCTGATGCTCTAAGTCAGCATAGGCATGAGGTTTCTACAATGTCTCTTGAGGTGGATTTGAAGAGTCAGATTCTCACAGCCCTTCCTTCAGATAGTTGGTATTCAGAGGTGAAAGCTGAGGTAGAATCAGGATGAGCTTTGGAGGGGAAATTTTCTGGTTATTCATTGGATTCAAATGGTGCTTTGCATTTCTCTGGATGGTTGTATGTACCTTCTTCAAAGGTTCTTCGTACCCTAATTTTGACAGAAGGTCATCAGGCACCTTACGCGGCACATCCTGGAGTTAAAAAAATGTATGCGGATCTGCGTCCGCTTTATTTTTGGTCAGGAATGAAGCAGGATATCGCTGACTTTGTGGCTCGATGTCTTGAATGTCAGAGAGTAAAGGCTGAACATCATCACCGAGCAGAGTTGTTACAGCCTCACCTTGTTCTAGAATGGAAATGGGATGTTATTTCCATGGATTTCATTATTGGGTTGCCTATGTCATCTAGGCGACATGATGCTATTATGGTCACAGTTGATAGACTGACTAAGGTAGCTCATTTTTCTCTTGTTCGATCTTCGTATACGACATCTTATGTTGCTAAGGTGTTCATGAATGATATAGTTAGATTGCATGGGATACCACAGAAGATCATTTCTGACAGAGATCCGGTATTCACATCTGCATTGTGGACATCTTTGCAGCAGTCTTTGGGAACTAAGTTGAATTTCAATTTTTCCTATCATCCTAAGATTGATGGTCAAACTGAGAGGGTTAACCAGGTGCTAGAGGATATGCTTCATATGTATGTCATGGATCAGCAATCACGTTGGGAGGACTATCTGTACTTGGTTGAGTTTGCATATAACAATGGGTACCATAGTTCTCTTGGTATGGCTCCTTTTCAAGATTTGTACGGTTATCTTTGTCGTACTCCTTTGAGTTGGGATCGGTTGGAGGACAGGGTGCTTCTTGGGCCCAAAATTCTTAGAGATATGGAGAAACAAGTGTCTCACATTCGGCAGCATCTTGTAGCTGCCCAGGATAGATAGAAGAAGTATGCTAATGCTCATAGAGTTGATCGGCAGTTTGTTGTTGGTGATCGGGTGTTCCTTCGAGTGCGCCCACAGAATAGCCCTATTCATTACGGAAAGGGTTCGAAGCTTGCACCTCGCTTTGTTGGACCCTTTGAGGTGTTGGAGCGGATTGGACCTGTTGCTTACCGTTTAGCTTTGCCACCCAGTTTGTCGTGGATCCACGATGTATTTCATGTTTCTATTCTTAGACCATATTTTTTGGATATTACTCATGTTTTGGATTGGAATGCTCTTCAGGTTGAGGATGGGCAGCTGACACTCGAGCCCATGGATGTGCTTCAGTGTCGGCGACTTACCCTCAGAGGCAGAGAGATTGATCAGGTGTAGGTTCAGTGGGACCCGAATGATGAGGCTTCAGCTACATGGGAGGATGCCTCTCGTATCAAGGATTCTTATCCTTATCTTTTTACTCGCTTCCAAGAGTAAGCCAAATTCTAGGGGGGAGGATGTAATACCCATCATGTTACTGCTTGTTCTTGACATTCTCTATGACTTTGTTTGGCACATTGTGGTTTTGATGATACTATTGATATTATGTTGTGGTAGCTTAGACTGTTACTGATTATATTGCTCTTATGATGTCATGGATTTTATAATGATATTTTATTACGATTGTTTTAATGGAGTTATTTGGAATGCAGTAGACTAGAGAATAGTAATTTATGTTGTGATGCAAATTAATCTAATTTCATAATGCATTAGATGATGATAAGATTGGTGAGGGGATAGGTAGCATCACTCGTTCGCGAGTGCCCTGCTACACTGCAAATCCTTCTCACGATGCTTTGTAATTGATTATATGTATATATGCTCTGTATCACCTTGTTGGATGTAGGCTTTGCAGGAATAAGACTCGATTCCACATATTTCGATAGGTCTGGGCGAGCATTGAACCAACCCAATGGCAGGAAGTTGAACAAAGGTGACATGGAAGTAACTCTGTTCCAAGAGTCAACAGTCTTGTACCTTCTTGGTTATAGTCTTTGTGTTGTTGCATTGGTCTTTGTATGTTATTGTGATTTTATGATTTATCTAATGTGATGTATGATTTATTGTTGTGATTTAAATAATTAAACAATTAATAAAATATAAATAATAGATAATAAATAAATAAAGAAATAGATAATATTAGTAGTAGTGGTAAAAATATTACATTTATTTTGAATCTTACAAATGGTTGATTTTAATTATTTTAATTTGCAAGTAATTATTTAATAAAGTATTGTAAAGATGATGAATATATAAACAAATAAAAGTTCAATTTTGTGGATTTAAATTTATTTAATTTTTAATCAAATGCATGATAAACGAGAAGGAAATGCAAATGCATGAAAAAGGCAACAAATGAATATTTGAGGATAGCAATTATTTTTCATTCTATTCTTGTGACGTGACCTCTGGTATTCACGGGAAGAGGAAATTGAAAGGTTTCCTGGGTATTGATTTTAATAAGGGGTTTTCTTTGTTTGGGTGGTGGTTGTTGGAATTCTAGAGAAATTTTGTTTTCAACACTGCATTCTTGTTCTGTCTTTTGGAGAAATCATAAAAGAAGAAGGTTGGGTTTGAAGGAGAATTGGGATCTGTTGCTGGGAACAATTGGCAGCGAGGAATTAGTTCTACGAGAGGGATCAAGCTTCTACAGATCTTCTTCAAACACAGCACGCCAGGTACTTTTCATTTTTAATTATTTATTTTTTGTAGCATCAAATAAAATAGAAATTGTTTCTTTGTATATGAAATTTTCATCTAGGGTTGGAAATCAAATGTTTGTGGGAAGAAAATCTATTGGATTATTGTTTAATCAATGGAAATTTAACTGGGGATCGGGATTGTTATTTGTTAAAATGGAATTTATGTGGGGTTCTAGACTGTTGTTTATAAAAAAGAAATTTGATTGAAATCTGGAAATGTACAGTTTTACTGTAGTTTTGTTTTAAAAGAAAAAAAAAGTATATATATACCTGTATAAGTTACAATTTCCTTCAATGAATTTTTGGGATTGGGATATTCTTGTTTATGCATATATGTTATAAAACATTTCTTTTGTATAGAGTACAGTGTTTATTTTTCCCTGATTTCAAAATGTTTAGATTCCAGTATATATATATATATATATATATATATATATATATATATATATATATATATATATATATATATATATATATATATATATATGTATGTATGTATATATATATATGTATGTATATATATATATACACATATATATTTATACATATGTAAATATTGAATGAAAATTAAATTCGTTGAACATCGTTATTTTCCTGTCGGCACTGTTATTAATATTTTTTTTGTATTATAAAAGTGTGGCTGAGTGGTGGTGGTGGTTCGGCATCGGCTGTACCCACCACCTCGCCTACCCTGTACTATGTGACAATTTGCAGATTGTCCACGGCAGTCCGAAAGACTACCGTAAACAATCCGTAGACTACCCACGGCCGGGTGTTTGTCCCGTGCATTTTTATGGGTTAAAATTTCCCATTCGAATTTGTATATGTTTAATTTTGTAAAATGAGAATTCTATTTATATTTACTGTGTGAATCTACTTTTATAAATATATATATATATATATATTTTGTATCTATATTTATTAACACATTTATTCAGATTCCACTGATTTAATTGTTGCATTAATTATTTAATTTTGTCAGTAAACATTCTATTTCTTTTTCTGGTTTAAATAAAATAGAATTTGGTTATAGTGGAAATAATAAAATAGGAAGAAATTCTATTTTTATTATCATTGATTTGTTAAATTACAAACTTTGAGAGGATAATTTAGTAAAAAGTCAATTTATGAATATATGAGAGCATTGATTATTTAATTCTTGTTTTAGTGTGAATATTTTGGGAATGGAATTTATTATGGAATTAAATAAGTTATATTTTTATTTTTATTCTTGAAGTTGAGTCTTGTAGGCTTGTTGGGTTTGGGACATTGTGAGTTCATTGATGTGGGAACCCTTTTTGTGTTAACACTGTAGTCTTCCAGAGGATTATGATTTTGTTCAATTTATATCTCTTCATCTTGAGTTTCTGTTAAGTATTACGAATGGGGTGTACCGAGTTATGAGATTTTGGTTATGGTATTTAATTTGTGAGATGGGTTATGCCTCATGTATTTCTTTTTTTGTTGTATTTCGATGTTCATGATTGGAATGGTACAAGCCCTGTTACTTTTTGGTTTTGGTTGGGTCTCTAGGGAGAGTGGCTCCTCATGGGGGCTAGCACCCTCTTTAAGGGGAAGGGCTCAGGATAACCAACGAGTGAGTTAGTAATCAAGTGAAAATCTAATAATTAACTTAGGAGGGTTGGGTAGTAATATCATTATAAGATTTTAAATTATGGATGCCTCGTCTTCATTAGTGCTTCCACAGACTAATGGAAGGCTGAGAAGGCCGTGGTTAGCAAGGTCGTGACCTTGTCTTCACGAGAGGTCTACGGCTCCACATGAGTCACCCTATGGACCGACGCCTCCAGTTGGGAGGAAGGGCACAGGACAGCCATAGATGCGACTGGGGCCTCCAATTGGGAGGAAGAGCATAGGACAACCCATGTAGGACTATGCGATGACACTCTCCCCTAGTTGCCCATGTGTTTTACTTTATTGTGTTCCTTTGGAAGTAAGTTATGGGAGTTGGTTAGATTGTTGATATTTGGATTTATCTTGTTTTATGATTAATGCCTTAATATATCTTGGGTGAACTTTGTGGACTTGCATGATCTTATTGATATCTATGATCTTGTATTTTTATGGTACCGTGTTATGATGTTATTGTTTTGCTTCATTGCTTTTTGGAGTATTGTGTTATGGTTCTATGTTTTGGTAGTTCTTGTATGATTGCACTTCAGTTGACAGTCTTGGTCGGAGTTACTTCTCTATCACCTCTTAGCACGAGGGTGGTTGGGTGGAACGTACTCCGCACACCGTTGGGCTCCCCATCAGCATTCGTTGGCTCAGTCTCATCCTTTCGAAGATTCGTTCTAGTAGATCTCTATGCATTTTGATAATCTTGTATCTTGTATTCATCCCACATAATTGGGAATCGTGATGTAAACTCTATTGATATGTTGTAAAATTTGAAAGATGTTGTAATGTAGTTATCAACTTTGTAACTTTATTTGACTATGTGATTTCTCATAGTTTTATCTTGTGATGGAATCTATGTATATATATATATATATATATATATATCTAATGTTGTCATTATTAGTTCCTCTTGATATCTTATGAGTTGATGTTTTGTAATGTTTATTTCGATGTGACCTCGTGTGCCCCAAAGGACATAGTCGGTTATGTTATTTGTATTGTAATGAAATGAAGTATATGTGTATGTATATGATCGTTTAATATTTGGTATATTGATTATTTGTTTTTATTTTAAAAAAAAATATTTGCGTTCTTTATTTGATTGTTCTTTGGGGCTTGCACGGCGGGCGTTACAATGTGCAAGATTTGGGGATTGCGCCAATAAATGCATATTTTTGAATTTCAAATTTGTTGAAATGACTTGCAAGAGGGAAGGGAAATTGCAATAAATTCCACTTGGCTCAAGACAAAGGACATGTAATATGAAGTTATTGCCTTATTGGATCTACATATTGACTTGGAATTTTTGAATTCAAATTGAGAGAATATTCCAAAAGATGCCTTGTGAGGAAAATATAGATTTAATAAATGAATTAAATCTATTTTTATGTGCAACTTGCAAAATCTAGAGGAAGGGACATGATATGAGAATTAAATTAATCAAGGGTTAATTAATTTAATAGGAGATTAGATGATGTGACCTATTTGACTCAAATTTGTGGATTTATTTAAATCAACTAAGAGAGGAATACGATAAGAGATTAATTAAATAAATATTTTTGATTTA
Organism: Sequoia sempervirens; assembly: GCA_007258455.2. Taxonomy (NCBI): domain Eukaryota; kingdom Viridiplantae; phylum Streptophyta; class Pinopsida; order Cupressales; family Cupressaceae; genus Sequoia; species Sequoia sempervirens. The sequence goes on along the minus strand of VDFB02128519.1, from coordinate 5,304,897 downwards.
TTTAATTAAAAGTGATGGTGTTAGATTAAATCAAATAAGGTTTTAATTTATTTAATTTAATGGATAGACTTTAGAGATTTAATCAAATAAAATTAATTATTTAATTAAATATGGATAATTAGATCAGATGGATTGATTTAATTAATAGAAGAGATTGACTTAATTAGATAAAATGATTTATTCAATTAAGAGAGAGAAATTGATGAATTTAATTAGATAAGGAGATTTGACTAAATGGTTAGACCGAGGGATGATTCAGGAAGAAATGATATTAGTAGTCGAGATCAAGTGCACAATGTCAATCGGTATATTTTATGTGTCTACATTTTACCCCTCTTTGAATCAATGTACTTGTTGTGTTCATTCATAGAATAAGCAATCTCGATAGAAGCCAAATTTTTTTATATTTTAAAAACTTGCCCCACTGCTATCTGGAGAGAGAGAAAACATGCCATTACAATGCCCCCTCAAGAGATTGGACAAAAATTTAAATTTTTGGGTGATCTTGCAAAAAAAAGAGAGGTTAAAGTACCCAAAAGGTCTGAAAGGGCTTCAAGAGGCCAAAAACATGTCTAAACGCAATAAAACAATGAAAAACAAGACTCAACTAGATAAAAACAGGGTCGGGGATCCAAAACCCTAGCAGGACAGCCAATCAAGGTAAAAAAACCCTAATTTTTAGGCTTAAAAGGGGCCCACAGGGTCACTTTCAAGTAATTTTCAAACACTTCCAATAGTAACCTTGAGATTTGAGCTCAGACCTCCTAAAGATATGGCGCAACAATAGCTCCCTCTGGAAATCTCTGATCAAGTTCGGACGTACTAGTGGCCACCTGGCATTGGGGCATTGGTAAGTGGTCCTTACCTTAGCTTTGTTTTTCATTTATTTCTTCAATTAATGCCTTTAAAGGTCGGTCAGTCTGCAGCAACGCTATATAGTGCCTCTTAGAAATCAAACTATGTCGCTTGGTGTTAAATAGCACCACAATGGTGCAGTTTAGAGTTTAAACACTCTAACGTTGAGCTTGAGGCCGTCAGGGGGAATTGCAAAGTGCGACACGGTGGTCCCAATTTTTCCCAAAGTGCGCCATTGGGTGAGAAATTGCACCACGACAGTGTGATTTTTCTCTTTTAGGTCCTAGCCTCAGAGTTTGATTATAAATAAAATTGTGACGCCTTCACAGGTTGCATCGTTGGAGATGTTTTCTGAATGTGCGACAAAGATTTTTTCAAAAAATTTAACACAATGACCTTCCTTGATGCAGGACGTGGCAAGGGAGCTCTACTCTCGAGAGCATAGGTCATGGGACCTAGCCGATTACTTGCGTGACCTAAATGACAGGGACCAAGATCAACTTTGTATTGCGAGGTTATGGTACATTGCTTACGCGGCACCCATGCGCACTCACCTAGGGATGTTATCAGTGCTGGCCGAGAGATGGTACAATGAGACCTCTTCATTCCATATTCCCAATGGTGAGGCCACCATCACCCTAGAGGACGTTTGGCGCATTTTGCCATTCTTCCTGTGAGCATTGCTTTTGATAGTAGATACTTGAGAGGGTCAATTTTGGCAATGAGTTTTATTTTATGTGCCAACATGTAATGTCTAAATTTTTGTGATGCAAACACTACTGCAAGGCATGCTTTCTTGATGAATGAGTAGTTTAGCTCATGCCCAAGCATTGTCCTGCTGATGTAATATATAGCCCTTTCTATTCCATTTTCGTCATGCTGAGCTAAAAGAGCTCCAAGGGTTGTTGTTGTTGTTGTTGACACGTATAAGATCAATGGTTTATGTGGGATGGGTGGCATTAAGACTAGTGGTGCTAGTAGATATTCTTTGATTTTTTTGAATGCCTCTTCACACTTGGTATCCCATTTGTATGCTACTCCCTTCTGGAGTAGGTGAGATTATGGGTTTTGGTTGTCTGCCAGTTGTGCTATGAATCTTCTAATGGATTGGAGCCTGCCTTGGAGACCTCTTAATTGCTTTAATATATTTGGTGGCTCCATTTCAAGGATTGATCTTACTTTTGCTGGATCCACCCTGATGCTCCTCATTGAAACTATATATCCTAGGAGCTTTCCTGATTGTACACCGAAGACACACTTCTTTGGGTTTAGTCTGACCTTGTACTCCTCCAATCTGTCAAAGATGGCACTTAGGGTTGCTATGTGATCTTTTCTCTTTCTAGACTTAGCTAGAATGTCATCAACATAGTCTTCGACTGTCTTATGGATCATGTCATGGAAGATCAATGCCATGGCCCTTTGATATGTTGCTCTTACATTCTTTAAGTTGAATGGCATCATGTTCCAACAGTATGTCCCCCATGCCCAAGTGAAATTTGTTTCATGTTTGTCCTCTTTAGCTATCATGATCTGATTGTACCCTAAGAATCCATCCATTAGTGACAACATCTCATGTCCTGCTGTCATGTCTACTATCATGTTGATGTTGGGAAGCAAGAAGTCATCTTTTGGACATGCCTTGTTCAAATCTCTGAAGTCTGTGCAGATTTTGATATTTCCATCGAGTTTTGAAATAAGTACCAAGTTTGATACCCATTTTGGATAGTCTATCGATCGGATGAATCCTGTGTCTAATAGCTTTTTTAGCTCCATTTTGACCAATAGGACGATCTGAGGATGCATTTTTTGAAGCTTTTGTTTTACAGGCTTTGCTTCTAGATACACTGCTAAGTGGTGAACCATAGTCTTTGGATCAAGCCCTGGCATGTCAGCATAACTCAATGCGAAGTTTATTTGTCTTCCCCTTAGGAATGTTGCTAGGAGTTCTTGCTCTTCTGATAGTAGTGATTCCGCATAGAATGTGATATGCAAGGTCTCCTCTGCTCATAGTTTGACCGGATTGCATTTTTCTGCCAAGACTACTAACTTTTCCTAATGAATAGATCTTAAAGGAAGATTGAATCCCCCATCCTCAGGCACCTCAGAGAGGTTTTCACCATTGGATGTGTCCTTTCTTTTTATGTTTTTCTTGTCAAAGATTGCCATAGTGTGGTTTTCACTCAAGGACTCAGATATTATTCTTAATTTCTCACTTTTGCAAATGAAGGATTCAATCGTTTCCCTGTAATAAGCGTGTGTATCTAGCTATATAATGAACCCTATCTTGTGATCCCCATCTGGAATGTTATCATGTAGTCCCATGAATTCTAAGAGTGCCTCATCATTTTCAAATGTATCAAGAACTAGTGGTCCTCGTTGGTCATAGTCGATGAGTTGGGGATAGACTAGACAGATGTCATGATTTTGATGGTCGGATTCGAAAGATATGGTGCTATTCATGAAAAGGGTGTATCCTCAAATAACCTAGGTAAGTTGGTCGTGGTATCCTCATCATCACTACTACTACAGACATTAGTTATATCAAATGTAAAGTTGTCTATGACACGACCTATAGATATTGGTAAACATAATTATACTAGGGTTTGCTGAGGAGGATTAATAAATATTCTAACTAGAGGACTTCGGCCTTGTATGGTTATACTCGGAGGGGTACATCCAAGGCCAATATTTTTTATCAGTCGTGTCTCTGGCATGATAGGTATTATGAGCCCATTGTCATTTTGTCCCAACCTTTGATTTTTGTTGTAGCCCATTGCGAGCATCATTTGTAGGCCCTTGCTTCTATCATCCATTGGTAAATTAGCCATTGGTCTTTCATCTTGATATAGCATATGAGATGGATCTTCCTCAATAAATTCTCATCCAAGATCTCCCTAACTTGTGAATTCGAGATAGTTTTCAGGAGACGTTTGGAATGTGGAAGCTTCATTTGTTTGTAGGCATCCTCATGATCTAGGAGATTGTGGTAACTCTCCTACCACAAAATAATTATTAGGGAGTTTGTAGCTTCCACATCCATTATCTTGGATGATGAGCTTGATGTCAGAGATAGTGGGGATGGCAGGAGTGGCAGGTGTCTTTGTTGCAGAAGTGGATGTGAGAGTGGTGGGATTGATGTATGGTGTGGATGGGCCCTCATCATTTTTTGGCACTTGGGGGATTTTGTAGTACTTTGCTTCAAGATTTTTGCAGTAGGAGAAGGGTTCAGGATCTTCGTGGATGGTAACTTCTTGTCTGTTATGTGTAAATTTCACACATTGGTGGAAAGTTGATGCTACTGCTTTCATCACATGGATCCATGGGCATCCTAGGAGGATATTATATGGCAAGTCAACGTCCAAGACCTGACAAGTGGTTTCCATGATGGAAAGTCCTACTTGAATAGGGAGTTTGATTGTGCCCTGAGACACTCTTTCTTGATCATCATATGCTCTTATCATGATACCCTTTCCTTTGTCAATGGAATCTTCTGATATTTTCAATTGCTTGATGAGGCTGAGAGAACAAATATTCAAACCCGCACCTCCATCCACACAGACCCTTTTAATTTTTCTCTTATGTACTATGGCTTCCAAGTGAAGTGCATGGTTGTGAGATAGTTAAGCAGGGAAATCCTGGTCAGAGAATGTAAGAAGATTAGGCGTAATGATATTTTTGACCATAGCTTGGAATTGCTCCGCATCAAGATCTACGGGGATAGTGGATGACGCCAATGCTTCTTCAAGGATTTTCCTAAGGGAAGATAAGATTTTTAGTAACTCCATGATGGATATTTGTGCTAGCAATCTCTTGAGTTGATCTAGGACATTGTAGCCATTAGGAACAAATCTAGATGTAGGGACTTTGTTTGGATGGGATGATCCTGCGATGGTTACTTTGCCACCTCTTGTGGTGACTCCACAATCTTTGACATAGGCACCCTTGATAGTAATGACCATGTAGTTTTCATCTAGGGAGGCGACTACTATTTCATACACATAATTTACGTTTGAGTGGGTGCCTTTCCCTTTATCTTTGTTATTGTTATTTCCTTTATTGCCATTTTTTGGCATTAGATTCATATATATCTTAAGATTCTGGTTTCCTATAGGTTGTTCCATGTTTATGATTCTTTTATCGATGAGATCTTGAATGATGTTCTTTAATCTCATACAACTATTCATGATATGGCCTTTGATTTTATGGAACTCATAGAGTTGATTCTTGTTATACCAAGGGGGTTTCACATTTGCTTCTTGGTAATTCTCAAATGTGGGAGGCTTGATTAGTTTTTCGGCTATCAGCTTTTTCATTATGTCTTCAAGTGGTTCCCCCAAAGTGGTGTATTTTTTCTTGGGATAACTCTTGCATTGGGGTGGTCCTCTTTGCTCATTGAGATTATTGATTGTTAGATTGTTGTTTGGTTGGTGTGTTGTGTGATGAGTGTTTTGGTGTTGGATTTGGATTTTTGGTGTAGGTGTATTTTGGCGAGGGGCACTGATGACCACCTTGGCATCAACGACACCATCATTAGTAATATTTTTGTTCCTTTCCCACATGTGAGGTTTATCATTGTAATTGGATGGTGGGCAATCATTTTGTTGTTCGGGGTATGATGTTTATTCTGTGAGTTGAGTCATGAGGGCTCTTTCGATGTTGAGCACCTTTGGGATCAACTGATCGTATGTGGTGATGCCCTGAACCTTGAGATGGATTGCCAAGTGGACTTCAAGGTTATCTATGATGGTGCAAACTTTTTGTTCTTTTGGCATGGTCCACTTGCTCCGATTGGCCTTGGATTTCCATTGTTGTAGGAATGAGGTGAATGATTCACCCTTTCCTTGTTTTAGAGCCGAGAGTTCTTCTAGACTAACATCCATTGCAATGTTGCATGCATAATTTTTAATAAATGCGTCCATAATTTCTTGGAATGTTCTAATGCCTAAAGGTAAGCGAGAGAACCATTCCATATCATGGCATACCCAGCTCCTAGGAAATAGTCACATCAAATAAGTATCGTCGTATGTGACTTCCATGTAATGTACCTAGAATTCCCTGATGTGATCTTTAGGGTTTCTCATTGCTCGATATTTGTCAAATTTGTGGATCTCAAATCCCTTGGGGAATGGTTTCATTACTAGGCTCATTTCAAATGGATATGGACACAAGTTGCTTGGTGTCTTGGTTGTTTGCCCTGATTGAAGATCAAGCACTTGTTGCAAGAGCAACCTGATTTGTGTCATTACGTCATTTTGTGGATCAGGGGGTGGGATGAAGGTGTTTTGAGGTGTTTCGATTGTGGGTTGGATGGGTGGGTTGTTTGATGTGTTGTTTGATGGTATCTGTATGTTCTGCCGAGCTAGGTAGGCTTCCACCTATTGTTGTATGAACAATGCCTGTTGTTGATCTTGTTGTTGTTGCGCTTGTTGTTGTTCCAACAACGCTTGTTGTTGTTCCAACAACGCTTGTTGTTGTGCTTGTTGTTGGGCTACCAATTCAGCTACTTCTTACTGCTCTTGATATTGCTTTATTGCTTGTTGATATGCTTGCAATTACGCTACTTGTCTTTGTGTAAGAAGTTGTGCTTGTGCTTGTGCCTGTTGTGCTTGATATTGAGTGTTTGCATGAGCTTGAGCTTGTGCTTGCACTGCTTGTGCTTGGGCTTGTGCTTGTTCTGCTTGTTGTTGTAATAAAACTTGTTCTTGAGAAACCTTTTGTGCTTGTAATGCTTGTAATGCTTGTGCATCTTGTTGTTGTTGCAATAAGGCTTGGGCTTGCGTGACCTTTTGCGCTTGTAATGTGGCTTGTGCTACTTTGGAAGCTTGCACGGATTGAGTGACTTGTTGAGTGGCTAGTTGTGTGGATTTTTGCTTTTTCAGTTGTTGGAATCCCCTTTGAAAGGTAACTTGTAATGCCACATTGTATTGGCTTGATGTGGTGGAAGTTGGTGGTGGTGGGGGTGGTGGTGAATTTGGAATGGTGGTTTTGGAAAGCGATGATGTCATGTTAGTGTTTTGAGTGATGGATGGTGGCATTCATGTGGTGGTTGGTCCTTGAGAGACCATGCTTTTCGATGTTAGGAGGGTGTTTGATGATGTTTCAATTGCTTGTGCATTTGTCATCTATTGTTGTGATGTCGACGACAAGTTTTACGTGATGTTTTGATTGATATTTGGGATGTTGGTTTGGTTGATAGTTGGTAGAGGGGGAAGCCCTAAACCAAGGAGTGGTGTGGATAATGATGGAAATGGTGGATGAGGTGGAAATGTGAGGGGTGAAAGCTCTTACGAGAATGTTATGGTGTTGAATATGCCTCCTAGTCTGAACATATCTCCCTCTTCTTGTGAATTTGTGAGGAGAGGATTTTAAGGTGTTGCGTGAAAAAATGATCATGATGGATCATGATGAAAAGTAAGAGGGACATTCTTATGTAATGGGTTTTCGAATATGTTTTGTTCCAATATGGTACTTGCATCCAAGTTTTGATTATTAAAAAGGGGCTATGCTTGAATAGCATTGAGAAATGCATTTCCCTTATTAATATTGGGTTGGGTTGGAGCAAATGATGTCATGATCTGCGGAATGTTTTGCATGATGCTTTGGGATGGGAGTGTAGATGAGATGGGAATGGTGGATGAGATTGGAGGAAATGATGTCTCCACTATGGTACTCACATCAAAATCCGAAGGTAACTTGGCCCCTTTTTTTGCTAGCTCAAGCATGTATAACGAAGGGTTAAGCCTCATCACGATGTTGATGATTTTATGGTTCTCCAGATTTTGGAGAATTTCAGTTATTTCTTTGTGAGACATTCCAAATGTAAGATCCTCTCCTTGGTTTTCCTCTTGCGGATTTTGTGATGATGAGATGGTGAAAGGATTGCTTGATTTGGCGGGATTCATTTAAACCTTTGTTTGGCTAAGATCACTTCAAGCGGGTGTTTCTTTGTTGGCTTCCATACTCTTCTTGTATTAAGATCTAGTTTGAACCATAAAACAAGGATCAATTTTCAAGAATAGGAGAGATGAATCTCTTGGTTATTAGGATTGATCTTTATTTTATGCCCAAAGTAGAAAATTTTAGGATGTCTTGAGGGTCAAAATGTGTGATGGATGATGCGGATGTTTTGGCTTTTGATAAATCTTGAAGAAGATACTAGGCTTTTAGGAACTTTGGATATGTTTCAGATTTTTTATTTTGATTTGATTTTGGATTTGAGATCTTGTCCTTGATTTTGATTTTGATTGCTTTTGATTTTGAACAAAAAGACCCTAAGATGTTGGATGATGATCTAAGGGATAGATTTGTTCAAAGGATGATGATTTGAATATGTGCGGGGAGAAGGATGCATCTACCCACACTTATTCAAACAAGATGATAGTTTCACTAATCATATGAAGAAGGATTCATCCACATGTACTAAGCTAAACAAGATGATTTTGATAACTTTGACTAAGCATATGCAAAAGGATGCATCTACGCATACCTAGCCAAAGGTGATTTTGATAAAGTTTTCAAGGATTTAGTCTCAATGATTTTGATGATTTTAATTTTTCCAAAAAGCCTAGTATTTAGGATGATTTCAAGATTTTCCAAAAGGTGATAGTGAGATGAATTTTTTTTTTGACAATTGAAGGATGAATGAAAAAAAAAATTATTTTCTTTGATCCTAAGATGAACCTATAAAAGACACTTTATTTTCCTACACCTAGGTATTGAAGAGCATACAATGTTTCTATAGACCTTTGTAACCAAGAAATGATTCCATTTGAACATACATTTTCGGATTTGGAACCAATGATTTTTTTTGCTTTGGGATTTGGACTTTTTGAGAATCGTGAGTCTTCAACACACATGAAAGTTCATTTTTCTTAGCTTTTCTTAATGGATTTATTTTACCTCAAACACTTTCTTTGATTAGGTTTTCCAAACTAACTGTCCAATGTCTTGATTTCCTTGCATCCCACAAAGTATGTTATGTGGAATTTTGATGAACTCAAGGCAAGGGTTTACCTATTGTTTACTTTAGTAGACAAATCGAGATGTGATCCAATGTTTAGAAACCTCTAAGGATGTGAATCCCAAGGGCAAGCAATAACATATGGATTAAGTCAATTGTATTTATCTCCAAAAGGGTTTGAAATTGGGATGATGATGTTAAGTGTTTGTTTTTAAGATGTTTTTGATTACTTTAAGCAATGCATTTTGTAACCCAAGAATAAGTACAATCCTATGGATGTGTAAGACAATATTTGTTGGATTCCCACTTGGACAAGTCCAACTACACTTATCTTTAGCAAATGGTTAGATGCTTGACCACACTGGCTCCCCTCCATGACACCCACTGATACAGGGCAACCAAGCAACCACACCCATGAAACTCCCATGGCATGTTTTCCATTTCTACTAAAAGACCCTAAAAGTGTGGGGTGGCTTCAGAACAACCATTCTTGCACCAACAAATAGATTAAAGGATTTTGGAAAATTCTAGCACATGGGTTTTAGTAAGGACTTTTCATTCGTGGAGATTGATCCATACGGCAAGAGTCCCCTTTTAGTTCCATCTTGTCAGAATCAACCACGTGATATTGGCATTTACTTCACTACCCAAATTTATATACCGGTTAAGTTGTTCCCTTGGGTGAGTACGTTTTCCCCAAGGCAGGCCCTCTAGGATAAACAAAAGTGAATAAGGAACAATATTCGTAACTCAATCAATCCTTGTTGGCAACAAAGAGAGAGAATATATGCAATAGTTCCCCCACTCACACTCGCACAAGATTTTGTTCAATTTTAAAACCCAAATCAAAGTGTGGAGGTGATTTCTTTGTCTCAACCTAAAATTATGAAAAAGGCCTTTTAATTCTCAAGATTGCTATAAAGCGCAAGAGAAGCGCATACGTCCTTTTTCAATGAATTTAGTTTAAGTAAGCCTTCATGAAAAAAAAGTTACACTTTTTCATTATAAATCCACACAGCAAAATGTGAGCTCTTTTTAAGCATCAAAAGACAAATGATAGACATTTTGTTCAATTGTTTAACCAAAAAAAATTTTAGTATATTGTGATCCTAATGTTCATTTTAGCCTTTTGCATGAAATGGAAAGATTCTTTTTAAACCCAAATGAAATTAGTGTCCTAAGGAAGAAGTGATAAAAATTTGTTAAAAAGTGTTAACCAAACACTAAAGTGTTCAAAAACACTTTGATTTGATGAAACCCCCTCTTCATGCTTCTCCTTTCTTCGTTTTCGATTTCCAACCTACAAGGGAGAAAACCAGTCAAATTCTGGAAAATACAGGGATTCTAAAAAACACTACATCAAAGTTTGATTTCCCAGCGGTGCCCTCATAGTGTTGCTTACCAGTCAGTGTCACTCTATGTTATGATAGTCAGCTCAACTGTGTCATAGTTTTTAACCAACGTTGCAGTTTTTTTCCAATGCTGCAATTTTTTTTGTTTTTTGAAAGTTACTGCGAGTCAACCAGTCAAGCGACAGAGTTTATAATTCAAATTTTTTGGTGGGATGAGACCAGCATCACACTTTGGGTTTCCTATGATGCTATATAGTGATGCTGAAGAGACAATGATGCCAAAACAATGGCACTAAGCTCCCAGCGTTAGAATTTTTCTGTGTATGAACAAAAATGCAAAAATTTGTGAGAAAAGTGATAAAGAATGATATCCAACCCTCCTTCTAGTGCCAAATGTGTGAACCCCAATCCTAGTACCTATAAAACAATAAGAATAAACAAGTTAAACAAGAGATTGCAAGCTAAAACAAGGATTCCCCATGAAATCCATTTACAAACTTTGAATTAGGAAAGAAAACAACAAAGAACACAATGAAACAAAGAAATGTAGATTCAATCCTAATTAAAATGGAAAACACATGATCCCATGGGGGAATTGGTGGCAAATTGATGTGAAAATTGGCCCTTTTCGCAATTCCTAAGATCTAAGCTTGATATGTTGATGATGATTGATCCACTTTGATGATGAAGGATGAGGGCTCCAAGCCAAAATCTGTAAAAACCTAGATAAGAACTCAATGGTGATGGATGAAAATGGCTAAATATTTTAGCATAATAACTTTACATAATTTGTGGATGATCAAATGAGGATATGGCCTATTTATTTATAGAAAGCCGAGATGGATGAATGTCCAAATTTGAGAGATGTGGGACTAACATTCATCCAATGGCATGATGCCACTTGTCAATCTATGAATGGATGGAGGATGTGCAAGATTTGGGGATTGTGCCAATAAATGCATATTTTTGAATTTCAAATTTGTTGAAATGACTTGCAAGAGGGAAGGGAAATTGCAATAAATTCCACTTGGCTCAATAAAAAGGAAATGTAAGATGAAGTTATTTACTTGTTGGATGTACATGTTGACTTGGAATTTTTGAATTCAAATTGAGAGAATATTCCAAAAGATGCCTTGTGAGGAAAATAGAGATTTAATAAATGAATTAAATCTATTTTCATGTGCAACTTGCAAAATCTAGAGGATGGGACATGATATGAGAATTAAATTAACCAAAGGTTAATTAATTTAAGAGGAGATTAGATGATGTGACCTATTTGACTCAAAATTATGGATTTATTTAAATCAAATAAGAGAGGAATACAATAAGAGATTAATTAAATAAAGATTGTTGATTTATTTAAATAACAAAGATGGTGTTAGATTAAATCAATAATGTTTTAATTTATTTAATTTAATGGATAGAATTTAGATATTTAATGAAATAAAATTAATTATTTAATTAAATGGGGATAATTAGATCAGATGGATTGATTTAATTAACAAAAGAGATTGAATTAATTAGATAAAATGATTTATTCAATTAAGAGAGAGAAATTGATGAATTTAATCAGATAAGGAGATTTGACTAAATGGTTAGACTGAGGGATGATTCAGGAAGAAACGATGTTAGTAGTCAAGATCAAGTACACAATGTCAATTGGTATATTTTACGTGTCTACAATAAGTAGTCTCTTTTTGCAAGTATTTGGAAAATTATACCATGATTGGTCATATGGTATATTTGGTAGGAGAGAAATAGAAGGATTTTAAAGAAAGAGTCTTCTAAAATAGACTGTATCCTCTCTAAATTAGAGCAAGTAATTGTAGAAAATAAAAATGTGTATGTGAAAAAATCAAGAAGAATTGGCGTAGTTTTCACAAATTGGGATGCACACATCATGAAAAGTTGGCATTCTCTTATCCTACCATTTCAAGGTACACTATTTTAATCAACTAATTCTAAAGTGGATAGGAGTAAAGTTCAATGGACACATCCTCTCGTAGGTTCCTTTAAGTTGAACTTTGATGGTGCAGCTAAGTTTAACCTAAGAAAAATAGGGGTAGGTTGTGTTATAAGAAATCATTCAGGGAAGGTTTTAGTTGTAACATCCTTCAAACTTCTAGATAGTATAAATAATGAAGTTTAATCCCAAACATTATTATAAGGCTCCAATTATTTTCAATTCATATAGAGGGTTATTCTTTAATAATTGTAAACACTTACAAATCTAGATGTGCATACAATTGGCATATTAAATATGTTCTTCAACAAGTATGGGATCAAATGGAAACAATAGAAAGTTATCAAATAAGTCACTGTTACAAAAAAGGTAGCAAGTTGGAAGACTGGTTAGCAAATAGGGCTTGTGAACAAGATGAGGAGTCAATTTCCTATGATCACTTCAATTTATCTCAAAGTGCTCAAGCTATCTTTTCCTCTGAATGCAAATCTAAAGATACCTAGTGAATACTCAAAATCACGTGGGAGGGATCATAATACAATCTAATGGCTTAATTAAGCACAACATGTGAAGGATATGTTAGCGTTAAAGTATCTAACAAATTTTGTGTTTTATAGGCTGTAAATTTATCTTTGTGCCAAGGTTACCTTGTAATCATTGTGATGATTAACACAATGCATTATGACATATATTAAGTTTCATGTTAAATTCCAATTTGATAGATTTTTAAATGACATGCTTAATAAATAATCAACATTTTGTCCTTTGATTTTCTCCCAAGCATGGAAAATTTTGTTAAATAGCTTAAGCAAATGTCATTTATTCACTGCATTCTAGAAAGTTCCTAGTGATAAGTGGTGGCTCTTCAAGACTATGTGTTTTGTAGTAGAATAAAGTCATGGAATACTATTTGCATAATTATACTATGACATTTCATGTCCTCCCTTAGGAAATTTCATTCTCAGGTTGCCTTGGTCTTGAGTAGCATCAATAGGTATTTAATCTTCAGTACCCTAGTGTTTACAAGGGTGTCAAATGTGTAATTGGTGCAAAAATTCTACATCCTTAGGGGAAAAGGTTGATTTTTCTTTCTCAACTTATTTCAATATTCATATCAAATTTGTTGGATATGCTACAATGTGTATGCAACCTAAAATGGTCACCTAGACTTTGGGCCCCATTTATTTAATTTGTCAACATCAACTTTCTGAATCAATGATTGTCGCATTTTCAAATCAAATTTCTTAATCAATTCATAACTATTTCAAATGTTTCAATTTTCCCTAAGATTTGAATGCTTCATTAATGTTATTTAATCAAAAGAAATAAATCCTTTTTAATAAATAAAATAATGTTATTTAATTAAAGTTAATATTACTTAAATAAAATGATGCTATTTAATTAAATCTATTTTTAATTAAATAATTTTATTTTATTTTATTAATATTCATTTCTAAATTACATAATCTTATTTTATTTTATTAAAAGAGATATTATCATCTTAAATAAAATAAAATAAATGAAATATCCTCTCAAGAATATCCTATGATGAAAAAAAGGGAAACAAATCAGTTAAAGGAAATAGAAAACTAAAAGAATTCCGATCAAGTTTGTTTCTATTTTCCTATTTATCCCCACATTGTATGAATTTTTGCCTCAATTCCACTTTTTCCTATAAAGTGAGCCCTCTCATTCTCATTTCAAAAAAGATCACGAATTTTACATCAGACTTATGCTACAAATTTTCTTGAATTTTATCATTTGAGATTACACATTAGTTTGATTTTATAAGCATCTTAGTTTTAGAGCATATAGTTTAATATTACATTTTAGCTTAATCTTCATAGTAGATTAATTTGCAAAGTAATTCATTTATGGTATTGCATGTAGATCAATTTTCATTTCAATAAATTAGTTTTGTTTATTGCATTTTACAGTCATTTAGATTAGTGTTCATTGTTCCATTGCAAGAACAGGATTCATGAAGATTGGCATTCTTACTTCTCCTCTTTGAATCTCTCGTTCCGAGACTGTATTTGCAGGGGTAACTGGGTCAATCTGAGGGCCACAATATCAATCCCTGCTCTTCTCGGATAGAGAGCTGTGAATTGATTTGCAAGGACTCATTATTGAGTATCCTTGCATGCAAGGATTCATAGAAGTATAACATATTTTCAGTTATACATTTTGGCGCCCACCATTATATCTTTTTATTCCAGTATTTTTTTTGTCAAATCAGCGGGGTTTTTCATCATTTTTTAAGAAATTTTTTACTTTTATCTCTCAAACAGTGCATGCTAGTGCAAAACAGACTCCATAGATGTGCTCAGAAGGCCCAAAAACCCCTATTTTCATATAAAATATGATAGGGTTTGCTGAAAACTAATTTTTTAGTGTTCTGAAAAATTTCAAAACAATTGCCAGAAAAAATCCATACGGACACATCGATTTCTATACCATTTTGATTTCTGTGCTACCTCGATTTTCGTGCATGAAGGTTCAGCTAAATATTTTATTATTTTTTTTTTCATCTTTAAATTAATAAAAAATTTGGTTTAAAGCCTAAATGAGCATATTTAGTAAAATGGTCATATCTTGAGTATATGGCCTCTGTTTTTCGAAAATGAGATATCATCAGAAAGCTGCTTCCGACACCGTTCTAGTGGTACTAGTATTTTTTTCTGATTTTGCCATTTTGATACATTTTTCGCCTGTCAAAGCCAGAAGTTGTTGTTTTCACTCCGGAAGGCATAACTTTTGCATCCTGGCTCTATTTTTCGAAAAAAAATAGGCGTTGGAAAGCTAGTTCTACCCTCTTCTCAGATATCAGACCTATTTTTTGCAAAAAAATTACCAGGTATTTTATTTATTTTTTAGAACTCAGCCTTTATCTTTTGAGTTATTTTCTTGGGAAACGTGCAATCAAGAGTTTTTTTAAAGATCTAAGAGGAATTTTTTTTAATTTTATTAATTTAGATTAGTTTGTTTTAAATTTTTAGTTTAGTAATAGATTAATTTAGTTTAATTTTAGTTTTGTTAACTAATTCTTTTTAGATTAAATTTTGACTAGATTAAATTAGATTTTTAATTAATCTCTTCTTTTTTTTATAGATTCCAACTTTTGTTCTTCTGGTTCTTCTGAATTTTTTTTTTTCACAGCATAACAGTTTCTACAAGACACCCGTCAGAGAACTTGAAACACACTAATGGTTTGATTGCAGGACACGTGACAAAGACTTGAAAACAAACACTTACGCTTGTCAAAGATCTTATTTAAAAAAAAACATTGTGTTGTTTTCACCTTTTCAATTCACATAGTCTAATTGGGGCTGTTAAAATTCTTACAAGGTTTAGATGGTAGGTAGGGAATTTGGCTCTTTGTTACATGGAGGTGATGACCATGGACAAATCCAGACTCCTGATGATCTTACTAATATGACGAACTCTTAGGGAGCGGAGCAAGGTAGTGAATCTTTAGCACTTTCACTCGTCAGGGGATTATGCTCTTCTCTCATTGAGAGAATTAGAAACCCAAAAGCGTGTGGATTTGGTGAAGTGAAACTAGCT
>VDFB02128519.1:5230708-5289100 GCA_007258455.2 Sequoia sempervirens | reverse complement strand
TTGACCAATCAACAAGACATAATAGATGATTGGGTACCTTCAACAAATCTCCTTTGGGAAGATTCAAGAGATTTAATAATTGATAGTCCTCCTATCTCATTTGCAATAGATAGTGACTATATGAATGCAAGATTGACTATGGATAGTGTCTCCATCCCAGCTGCAATGGATGGTGATAATTCAGATAATTTTGTGATTGAGAAAATTGCTAGAGGAGAGGAGCCTCTTCCAAATCTTGAGGCTTCTACATCACGAGGCTCCAACAATAATTCAGAAATAGACTCTCATGAGTTTGAATGGGATTCACTCTTAGATTCAACAATTGACTTGGATATGGATGTTGTCCACGCTTATAGTTCTCAACCTGATGTAACTGACGAGTCATGTGTTAGATTAGAAGATTGGAACCCACATGTCACATTAGTAGACGATTCTTCGCTTGCTAGGATAAATTCTAATTTAGACACTTTAGAGGGAAACTTGACAGATTCCAATTCTACAGTCACCAGAGATGACACCACCTATATCCTTAATCTTGAACCGGTCATCAACCTACCCCTTGTTCACCCCAACCTTATTGATTGGTCTCAACGGTACCAAGAGCCTCAACTCTTAACATTTCACAATGACTATGAGATCACCTGCTATCTAAATGCCATTGAACCGGCTACCAGTATGACAGAACCTAACATCAAGTACATTAGTCACAAGATAAAAAGAAAAGAAAAAAAGAATAAGAGTTCTGATGGCAAAAACCACTATGTGGCGGTGTCAGAACCAAAAAAAGTAAAAATAAAAGATGTATCCAAAGGTGAAAACCTCCCAGAGGCACCTACGGATGAGGTACTTGATAGTCAACCAAGCTATTTCTAGGATAGATCATCAGTATTGGTTGAACCTACAGAAACTATTAATTTGGGCACAGAGGAAGTTCCAAAAATTGTCCACTTGGCTAAATCTTTATCACCTGAAGAAAAGAAAGCCTATACTGAGTTCCTCCAAAAGAAGGAAATTAACTTTGCATGGACATACTCAGACATGCCAGGGTTAGACACTAATCTCGGAAAATTATTGGGATTCATCATTTCAGCTAAAGGAATAGAAGTGGACCCTGAAAAGGTTCAAGCCATTATAAACATGCCACCTCCCAAAAATGTCAGCCAAATGAGGAGTCTTCAAGGGCGCCTTCAATCCATAAGGAAGTTTATTTCACAATTGGCAGATAGAGCACAACCTTTCAACAAAAAATTGCATAAAGGTGTTCAATGTGTCTGGAATGAGGATTGCCAAAAGAGCATGGATCAAATTAAAGAATACTTGGCAAATCCTCCCATTTTAATGCCTCCCATTCGAGGAAAACCTCTCATTTTATATGTCTCAGCTACTGAATCTTCACTGGGGGCATTGTTGGCTCAATTAGATGAACAAAGGGAAAGAAAGGGCCATATATTATATTGGTGCACTTTGTTTTCTATAGGAGTTAATTATACTGAGTATTGAAAAAGCATGCGGTAGTGTTGCTTCCTCAAAAATTGTGACACTACCAATAACAAGCACACCATACACCTCATATCAAAAATTGATCCTCTCAAATACTTGCTCGGTAAAGCTGCTCTCACGGGCAGACTTGCTAAATGGATGATGATTCTTTCTGAATTTAACATAGAGTATATTGAGCGCAAAGCAATCAAAAGCCAAGCTATTGCAGATCAACTGGCTAATTTTCCTATTCAAGATAATATGCCCATTCAAGTCAACTTTCCAGATGAGCATCTTATGTACATGACTGAAAGATCCTGGAAACTATTCTTTGATATAGTTCCTACATGCAAAATGGTTAGGCACAATTGTGTTGTTTGTTTCTCCTCATGGGTATACTATTCATAAATCTTACAAGTTACTCTTTCCATGCACAAACAACATAGTGAGAGCTTTGTTAGTATTTCAAAATGGCCATAAAGTGGAATATCCGCAGTACATATCATAGAGGGATTCTCGGTGATCATCAACCAAGTTAATGAACAATACCAAACAAAAGATGACAAGTTGGTACCTTACAAAAATGGTTGATTCATTAAGATGGTATTTTACTTTTGTCACCTTTCAGCAAATCCTTAGGGCTGAGAACAAAGTAGTTGATGCTATGGCCACCCTTGCTTCGCTTCTTCAGTTAGAGGAACATGAGTCTAGATATGAATTCCTAGTGGAAGAGCCTCGATATCCCCATGTTGACTCACTAGAAAGCCATGTCATTTGTACCCTTGGTAATCATGAATCCTCCCGCTATGAGTGCCTATTTACTTTCATCTTCATTGATGGCATCATCCACGTGCATTTAACCCATTCACGAAGAAGAAACCTTATCATAGCGCCTCTCGCCCATTCCCTCATCACGGTGATTTGTATAGGAGGGGTCTAGATGGAACACTTCTTAGGTGCTTAGAAAAGGAGGAATCCGATCAAGCGCTAGTTGACATCCACAAGGGCATATGTGGAGGACATTCTAATGGTCTTTCCATGGCTAGAAGGTTGCTTAGGGTAGGGTACTATTGGCCTACGATGTAGATAGATGCGGTAGCATTTGCTAAGTCTTGTGAAAAATGTCAAAAACATGGACACCTGATACATGCTCCAGGTAGGGAGCTAATTCCTTCTATATCTCACTAGCCATTTCAACGATGGGCCTTTGACCTTGTTGGGCAGATTCATCCCAACTCATCAGGTGGGCATAAGTTCATTATCACTGCTACTGACTACTTCACAAAATGGGTAGAGGTTGTTCCACTTTCTATTGCCTCAGGCAAGACAGTGTCTTTATTTATTTTAAACCATATCATCTGTCGATATGGAGTGCCATCTGAGATCATCACTAACAATGGAGGTTAGTTCAAAAACAAGGACCTTAAAGAACTCTGCCAAAGATTCAAGATAAGCAACATTGGTCCTCCACTTCCCACAAAGGAAGTCGGCCGAGCTTCAAACAAACCATTCTCAAGATTTTGCCTGAGAGCAGTTCATAAGAATGGTAGAGACTGGCACCTACAGATAAATCTGGCCCTGTGGGCCTATATAATGAGTATTCATACTCCAACTGGGGCTACTCCTTTTGCCCTCACATACGGCGCTGAAGCAGTGTTACCTTTAGAGGTTGAGATTCCATCACTTCGGGTCTCTCTCAAAGGTCTAGTTACAGATGAAGACTATCGCGCCATGAGAATGCAAGAATTGGAACTTCTTGATGAGAAGCGT
Source organism: Sequoia sempervirens (assembly GCA_007258455.2). Classification (NCBI taxonomy): domain Eukaryota; kingdom Viridiplantae; phylum Streptophyta; class Pinopsida; order Cupressales; family Cupressaceae; genus Sequoia; species Sequoia sempervirens. The sequence goes on along the minus strand of VDFB02128519.1, from coordinate 5,285,851 downwards.
AAAGCATCGTTTGACCATATGAGGGTCTATCAAAAGTGGATGTCCAAAGCCTTCAACAAAAAGGTTCGCCCTAGAGAATTCTAAGTAGGAGATCTTGTCCTGCGAGAGAATCCTAAGAACCAACAAAATCGAGAACAGAAGGGAAAATTTGAACCTAATTGGCTTGGACCCTACATCATCACAGCAGATTTTGGCACAAGTTCCTATCTACTATCTACTGAAGAGGGGGAGCAGCTCCCTGAGCCTATCAATGTTTTGCACCTGAAGAATTTATATCCTTGATGCCCATTCTATCTGGGGGCATCCTTTGTATATAATTATGACCCTGAAAAAAGTTCCAAAAAAATTGATATATGATACTAAAAAATTGATATATTGTCAAAAAATCCAAAAACATTCAAATATGATGCTGAAAAAATACAAAAAAAAATCAAAAATACAAAAAAAATCAAAAAATCCAAAAAATTAAAAAAAATATATATATATATATAAAGTCCTAAAAAAAATTTCTTCCAAGTGGTGAAAACCTGGAAACAGGCACTACTTGAGGCCTTTGCATCCCTATTTCTTAGCATGCATCCTCGACACTTAGCCTTTCTCCATCATGCCTTGTCCTTATTGCCTTGGTTTGGAATTGGTCTTTGTCTTTGTCTAGGGGTATCACTATGTTAGCTTTGGTCTCTTGGATATGCTTGTCTTTAGGACACCTCACAAACGGTGTTTTTCAACACAACCCCTGACATCGTGTGTTTTTCAACACTTATTAGTTTGGTCTTATCCAATTTGGTCATGTGATCTTACCTACTTGCAAGCATTCGATCCTTATCCTCGGAACTCAGTATTAGTTTGCACACTTAAATTTTTTTTAATTGCAACACTTAATGCTTGAGATATGCCATGATCTTTTCTTTGTGTGCTGACTGATATTGATTTTTCATTGAGTGTCCTTGTCTAATAAGTCTCTCCATGATGCATAGCTAGAGGACTTGGGGCATGGGGCATGTTTTTATTTGCTTTCTTCTTGTGGGTGTTGTCTTGAACCTCTTCAGTGTCTCTTGTTGTCTCCTTGACACACTTAAGAGATTTATGGCATCATCCTTGAATTTTTTTGCACAACCATTCTCATGGTAATCCTGGCGTTTATGTCTTGATGCGAGCGTGGTTTTGCTACATTAAATTGGGTAAGCTAACATTGTAGTCATCTTGACCTTCATGTCTTTGATGCTCATGTTAGAATCTTTCCACATTCCAAGCTGATATAAATCACATTCATATCTTCATAGTTGCGTTTGTGACTAGTGATGATTGTGTGATTGTCCGATGTCCGGTAATAATGGCCCAATGATGAAAATAAGTTCTCTTACATTCTCTAATGAATGATGAACACACAAAAACCTATGTTACCCTATTGCAAGTACACCTTTGCATTTTCATGTAGCTTGCATTATTTAGACTTCATGTTAATTTGCACTTTTAGGCTATATTATGGGTTTAAGAGGGTTTCCTTCATCTTTCTTGTGGATTTTTCATCAACTGTGGTCATGTTCTTCATTTGCTTATCTTCTTTCGTGATCTCAATCGAAATTCTCTATCTTAAACAGTTGATTGATTTTGATGCATCCTCTTTATTGAGGCAGATTCTCTTCCTTCTCTCCATTTCTTTCTATTTCTTCCAAACTTCTATCTTCCATTCGATTTCACCCCACTTCTTTTCTTCTCATTCAACCTTAGGGCATAATTTTCTTGCTGATCTACCTGGGTTTTGTGATTCTTATATTTTTCATCTTACATCAAGAACCTTATGTTTTGTTTGATTTCATCAAATTTTTCAATTTATTATTTCTCCTTTATCTCATTTCGATTTCGATCACGAGGGGGTAGTACCTATCAAACTTCAATCCTTGATTCAACTTTATCAATTTATCAATTGCTTCTCTTGGGGCAACCTTGCTTGAGATTCTTATCTCTCACTTTGGATGTGATCCCGAATCGACCTCATGTTCAAAGGCCTTTTGTTTATGTTTGTCCAGATGTGATCCCGAGTCGACCTCACATCTAAGTTGTTTTGTGATCCCAAATTAATCTCACATTGCAACTTCATTCTTTGACTGCATGTGATCTCGAGTCAACCTCACATTAGTCAAAGAGGGGCAAATGTATGCAACCTAAAATGGTCACCTAGACATTGGGCCCCATTTATTTAATTTGTCAACATCAACTTTCTGAATCAATGATTGTTGCATTTTCAAATCAAATTTCTTAATCAATTCATAACTATTTCAAATGTTTCAAATTTCCCTAAGGTTTGAATGCTTCATTAATGTTATTTAATCAAAAGAAATAAATCCCTTTTAATAAATAAAATAATGTTATTTAATTGAAGTTAATATTGCTTAAATAAAATTATGCTATTTTAATTAAATCTATTTTTAATTAAATAATTTTATTTTATTTTATTAATATTCATTTCTAAATTACATAATCTTATTTTATTAAAAGAGATATTATCATCTTAAATTAAATAAAATAAATGAAATATCTTCTCAAGAATATCCTGTGATGAAAAAAAGGAAACAAATCAGTTAAACGGGAAATAAACTAAAAAAAGAATTCCAATCAAGATTTGTTTCTATTTTTCTATTTATCCCACATTGCTTGTGAATTTTCCTTCAATTCCACTTTTTCCTATAAAATGAGCCCTCTCATTCTCATTTCAAAAAAGATCACGAATTTTTACATCAGACTTATGCTACAAATTTTCTTGAGTTTTATCATTTGAGATTACACATTAGTTTGATTTTATAAGCATCTTAGTTTTAGAGCATATAGTTTAATATTACATTTTAGCTTAATCTTCATAGTAGATTAATTTGCAAAGTAATTCATTTATGGCATTGCATGTAGATCAATTTTCATTTCAATAAATTAGTTTTGTTTATTGCATTTTGTCATTTAGATTATTTTCATTGTTGCATTGCAAGAGCAGGGATTCATGGAGATTGGCATTCTTGCTTCTCTCTTTGAATCTCTGTTAAAGGCTGATTCTTGAGTGGGGTCAATCTGAGGGCCACAATATCAATCCCTGCTCTTCTCGGATAGAGAGCTGTGAATTGATTTGCAAGGACTCATTATTGAGTATCCTTGCATGCAAGGATTCACAGAAGTATAACATATTTTCAGTTATACACAATGTTTCCATTTTGTGCAAAAAAATTGCAACTCAAGTGGTAAATAGGGTCTTTTTAGAGAATAATGCACTGCTAAAAAGTATCCAGGCCTATGATTTTTGGAAAGGCCAAGGGTATGTTGGGGGCTATTTCCAAGGAATTTTCTACTTCATAAAATGGCCTATGTCTCTAGGAATTATGGAATGAAACACTCTTTTGTAATGTGCAATCACAGCTTCCTGAATAGGGCTCTTAGTTGTAATGCTAATGTAATTGGGGGTGATTTGGTAGCAAGATTTAAGCAAAAATATCATGTATTCTCTTTTCTATTGCCTCACATCTATCACCCCATTTCTAAAACTATCGCTTACTCCCAATCTCCAATTGTGGCTCATCTTCAATGACATCCCTTAGTTCCAGATATCAATGTTGTAGTTAATTCACAATCTCCTCTAGTGCTTCACTAGGTTGTGGGGGTTAAAGAGCAACAGGGTGAAAATTCATTGAATTCTATCATATGGATGAATAGGGGCATTCCCTTGTGCATTCTCTTTGTATTTTTTTTTTGAAAGCTTTATGTTTCTGGGTTGGTTTTGCTCAATTACTCTCATGGTGTTATAACAAAACCTGAAACACTCTATTTTTATTATCATTCAGCAGTAATCATGCCCATATCAACTAGAATTTTTGTAATTGTCTAGCATTGCTAGTTGTTTATTATTGGCAAACATATGTAAATCTTATATATATTTAATAAAATATACAGGCTTTATCCTTTTTCTCAAAAGAAACTTACAATTTTCTTGAAATTTTTCATTTGTGCATGTAGGGAGTCACAAATATCTTTCTCTCAATGTATCTTCTCCCCAACCAATATCATGATACATATTCATATATACATGGTGCAAAGTTGTAGTGTTTAGAATACCAAAGGTTCTCTAATTCAAAAAGTTATTGCATCTCCTATTTCATTATAGAAATCAATTCTATACAATTTCTTTGTCATTTTCCACAAATACTTCTTTATTATGGTCATCCATTTTACATTAATGATACTTTTTATTTTTTATTTTGTAGCATTCAATTAATGCATGACTATCTCCTTATTTAGTAAAATTATGGATGTGTAGAAAGGGATGTTGAAAGTGTATTAGATGCCCTCTATACTTAAATTTGAAAAAAAAACCTACCTCCAATGATAACTTATTATGTCTCTTCATCATAATTATGGATACATTCTCATACTAATTCTAGGCTTTCCATGAACACTAAAAAATATGCTACCTTATCCAACCCATTTAGTACAATCATTTTTTCCCGCGATCTTACATTGTTGGTGGTTATCCTTTGGTGAAAATTATTAATGATGGCATGTCCTATGTTTGTATCTAAACTTTGTCCATAATTAGGAAAAAAATATAGGAAGGTGAAGATATCCCTTTAAACATAGACTTCATCCCTTTTTCTCTATTTCTTATTTATCCTAAAGGACAAGGGAATTCCATAATTGCCTAGCCATTTTTCTAAGGTTGTATCATTAATCATTATTTTCACTAAGGTTTCATTGATTCTAATAGCTAGGGTTATGTTCATATTCCATGAATTGTCTTCAACATTACATAAGAAATAAAATTCAAATCCAATTATGATGAATAGAATGAATGTTAGCTTCATTTTGGGCTTTATGAGATATATACATAGGTTTTTCAAGAAATTCAAACATTTTAACTTCTATAAAGATTTTGCAACAACAATTGTTCTTTCCTCTAAAATAAGCAATACTTTTTAACTTCTCATTTGTTTCACAATCACTTAGAAAAAATATAAGTTAAATTACTTTGGGATCATTTTCTCACATTTAGATTTCTTTTGATGAGAAAAAATTATGGAAATTATGCTTTTAAAGTTGAAAACATCCAAGAAACTTTCACACAATCAATATTACAAGCATGTGAGAAATCAATCCATTTGCATGAGTGTTTCTTTGTGTTTCCTAAGTCATTTATCACTACATTTTTAAGTTTGCATCTTGGCCTAGGTATTGAATTTCTCATATATTTAGTTGTTGCTAGCCTTAGCTTTTATTATTTCATGAGTGATTATCCCCCTCTATATCATTGGTTAAATTTTATAACCTCATCAGTTCCTAACCATGTATTCATGACTCATTGATTTGCCGACTTAGTCAATATCAAGTCATCTAGTCCTAAATCTCTTTCATTCTTTCTTCATGTCAGTCTTTTATGAGATGGTCAATACCTTGTTGGATACCACACAAGGTTTCCAACTTACTTGTCTCCCGAAGAATCCTTCCACGAAGTAAAATTTTTCCAAGAGAAACTAAGTTTTAAGAAGTTTTGAAAACCTTGTCAAAGTCAAAGCAAGTTTCATACTCAATTCCAACCCCAACAAGTCTTATCAACACCATTTTAAAATATTACTTTATTGAAGGAAAGATGTGTAAAATGAAAGAAGGATTCCTTTAGCTGGTTTAGACAAAGTTTTCTAACTTTTTCGAGCTATGACTTAGTTATAAAAGAAATTCAAATATCTGACACTATCAAGTACATTACAGATCTCTATGACATCTATAATGTATAGTATGGGCTATTCTTCATTCCCAAGATACATAATTGGTGGTTTATAGTTCCCTGCTTGTCTCCAAATTGGAGAATCATTCCAGTTTATCTGTGGAAAGTTATACTTATAAAACATAATTTCTAAATTTTAATTTTATATAGATATTTGCTATGGCATCTCACGCAGCCTCTACCTTGTCCTTGGTACTTGATTCATTTGAGATACAAAGTTGTTGCAGTCGTGTATGGTGAGATTATCAAAGCCTAATATTCTGACATTTGGCGTGACTTTAATAATTTATTTTTCATTTCTATTTTTCATTAATTATGCTTGAGGAGCTCTCCTCTAGCATGATTAATGGAAGATAGCAATGGCAATGATTTTTACTTTTGCAATATAGATTTCATTCCATTTGTATTTATCACTTCTTGGGGTTCTATTTTTGTCAGATGGTTGCCTCCTTTTGGATGCTCTTTTTTTTAAATATGCTCTACAAGGAAATTGAACCTTTGCTATTTTTATCAATGATGTTATCTTGGGAATCATCTACAACTTCAGGGTATACGCAGGATCATGATGGGCCAAAAAGTGATGATATGTAAGTGATATGATGGGCCATGTGGTTGACAACTTTCTTTTTACCTAAAATTCATGAAACAAAACAAGTTTTTAAAGGAGATTCTCATCTTTCCACCAATATAAATTATGCTTTACTTTGAGTTTAATAAATAATTATTATTCATTTTCTATTTGAATTACGACTAAAGTTCTAATTGATAGGCTGATTGAAAAAAATCTATAGCTTTCAAATAATATCACATTTTTTTACTCCAAAACATGGGTCACATTCTATGCTTTGTATACTATAGGATTAAAAAAAATTGAATTTCATGAATTTTTGACCAAGTTAAGGTGGTCAGACATATGAGTTGTTATATTTTTAAAAATTTGTAATAAAAAAATCATAATTAATTATTTACTTGGAAAAATATTACAAAAAAATATGCATCGCATTGGGACATGAATCTTCTATTTATATATAAAATATTATAAAAAAATATTATCATTTTATTGTGGTTAGGGTGGTCAAACAAACACCTAATTCTTATTTTTTCCCTGAAATTTAAGTACTATTGCATTGAAATTTCATATTTTCAGCAAATACATTTTTATTTTTTTTAAATAAACCTAGTAGTTTAGAAACTACATTCAATTTTCTACAGATTCTATTCTTACATATTTTTGAAATAATATAGATAACATATTCAATTTTTTACGTCAAGTTGCTTAACTCTAACTTTTTTGAATTTTTTGCCACTTAAGGGCCTATTTTCTCCATGATGATCCTGCACATACCCTTGAAAGTCAATTTTAAGTCGCTGAAATGGCCATAAATTCTAATGACTATCCTTCACTTTGTGAATTGTTTGAATGTCAGTTGACATGCTTATACCTTATGTCATATGGAAAAGATCGAAGGAATTTTGTTAGTCTTCTTATTTGGGATTTCATTATATTTCTTCCTAGCATGTGAATAACTTCTTGGGAGATCCACCAATCCAAGGCTTTAATTTGGCTTAAATTAAAATGGTACTCTACCCTATTATGTTGATATGGAAAATTACACAATGTGGCACTTGATGGTTTTTTTACATTACGGCTAGCTTTCACTTGATCTAGTGATGTTTCCTTTGCATTACTTTTTAAGCAGTAAGATTTCATTTGCAGTAATGAATTTACATCAACCACCTATTCTGCTCATGTGAAGGGTTTATTTATGGATTGCCTTGCTTACTTCTCTTATTAGATGTTGGTTTTCTTTTTCTATCACTTTGAATTGCAAAAATGAAACTATGCAAAATTTATTCAAAGTTTATATTCCACCAAGGTATTTGGAATTAAGGGATGATAGACTGGTTTTCTCTTCTGAAAATCTTGGGTGAACTTACATCTTAGAATGCAAGTCGGTAGAAGATTCAATTAGAACCGTCTCAGGGTACGACTGGTTGGATTTCCATGCTATGTCTTTTTCTAATGAGGTTTCTTCTTGTTTTGTGTCTAGCTTGATGGATGTGCTTTGGTGTAACAAAATGGTGAAATTTCTTGTAGGCTCTTACATTCTTCCACATGTTTGTCCTCTCCCCACTCTGCAAAATTCTCTAGATAATTATGATAATATGAAGGGTTCCAATCTTTTGGGTGGCACCATTTTTCATCAATTTCTAATTTCTAATCATTTCATCACTTCCCTTCTTAATACTATGGCTAATGGTTTAATGGACAATTACTCATATTATTTTATTTGTATCAACCATAGACTCAAGCCTTGGTTGGGGCATACTATTTCAAATATGTTATTAGACTTGTTTGATTCTGTTCAATTTTTTATAAGGCATGCTCTCATGGATGCTCATCCAATTCCTTACTTCTCGCCTCCTTCTGATCTAGAATCTTCAAACAAAAATGGCATCTACTCTTGATCATGGCTTTTGGTTCTCACACTTCTCTTAGTTCAGAACTTTTGATTTATTTCTCTTGCAGACTAAATTTTGCTTGTTTTGTCTTCAACATCATTTTTTACCACCTTTCTTGCTTGGTTGGCTCTGATCCAATAGTATGGCTTCCTAGATCTCATGTTATGTCGCTTATCTTTTTTTACGGCTCAACTCTTTCGACTTGAATCCCTAATCCTTGGGGTTTTGATTTTCCTCCTCTCAAGATGTAATTTTGTTCTCAGGATTACAATTTTTCTAGCTTCTTTAATATATTGTATTACTTGACTACCCAATGAGGGGAAGTTTTTTTTTCTTTGTATAAGGATTTTTTTTTTTTAATCATTCTCATGCATTAGACTTTTGTTAATGCTCACTATGGAAAAAAATTATCTTCTCTTCCATATCGTTCTTATGTAATACTCCATTTAATCCTCCTTTTTAACAGTAAAGGTTTGTGGCTATGCCAATTTTTTATTTTTTTTAAAGTACATTATAGATGTTTGGTATTGGTGCCAAGTGGCCTATATGTCAGGCATTAAAGGCTATCAGAGTTGAAGTGGGTGAAATAAATGTTCAATCATGTGGGAATTAAGGTGCTTTAGTGGAATAATTATTCTTATTAAGAAATAAAATTCCAAAAGAAAAGAAGGATGGATACACAGTCCACACTCAAAGAGGTGATTTTAGCTAGAATTGGTGGCATCTCACTAGGTAAGTGACATCCCTGAATCTTCTCCTGGTAATTAAAGGTTAGTATTTTTATTAAAGGTGGAATTGTAAGATTTTATTTGGATTAAGGTGAATACTTGGAAGGAAAATGAGATACAAATACTTGGGATATGAACATTTGTCTTGTTTGGACAAGTCTTTTCCAGAAATAAGGGATACAAGATTAGTTCACATTAATCTAGTAGAATTTTAGGAGAGAATTCAAAAATTAGAGAGGGCCCCTATTATTCAGAGGGTTTTTGAGAGTTCTTTGTTGGAATCTTCCACTTTCCCACTGGTCGTAAAATGCATAGACCTTTTGTTGGATTGTATAACCCACTATAACCCTGCGACAAGGGAAATTTGAACCGAAGATTATAAATTATTGATAACTCTTGATAGGGAAGCCTTTAGTGGATGTTTCAGGTTACTTGAAAGGGAAGTGTACTTTAAATTTTGTTTTACACTATCACAAACCTCCTTTTCAAAGAGAAAGGGATACTATCAGAATTTCATTGCAAAAGATTGGTTTGACCCATCGACGAAAGGAAAATCCCAATTGCCTAAAAATATGCACAAGTCACATTTAAGGGATGAAATTTCAGATATCATCTTGTTATTACCTAGGGTAACAGGAAGCATGAATGTGATTGATATTGAGGAATGGATGAATTTCTTCATCCAAGTTATTTGTGTCGACACATAGTACCTAGATTGGGCCACCATAATTAGTGACCAATTGGACCATATGATAAGAAATTTTTCCATCAATAGGTGCTTAAATTATATGCCATCTTATATTTTCTATTCCCTAGCTTGTACGAGACCATGGATAGGGATGAATCCTATTGAAGGGTTAGTGTGGGATCATGGGGGTCCAAACTAGGCCTCTAAGTGGCAATGAAAATCTAGAAAATGAAAGTTAGGCAACTTGACATAAAAATTTGAATAGGTTATTAACATAATTTGAAAAATATGTAAGAACAAAATTTGTAGCAAATTGAATGTAGTTTCTAGGCTACTAGCCCTTTTTCAAAAAAGTAAATCTGTTTTGCAAAAATGTGAAATTTTAATGCAGTGGTACTAAATTTTAAGGAAAAAGTAAGAAGTGAGTGTATGTCTAACCACCCTAAGTACAAATTTTTTATTATTATTATTATTTTTTGAATCTTTCAATATAAGTAGAGGACACATGCCCGGATGTGCCATTTTTTTTTATTTTTTTTTCCATGTAAATAATTAGATATGATTTTTTTATTGAACTTTTCAAAATTATTAAGACATTTGTGTCTAACCACCATAACTTGGTCAAAAATTTATGAAATTTAATTTTTTTAATCCTATAGTATGTGAAGTAGAGAACGTAATGCAACTTGTAGGTTCGAATAATGTTAAGTAGTTTGAAAGTTACAAAAGATTTTCAATCAACCTATCAAACAAGACTTTAGTTGTAATGTATGTAGAAAATCAATAATAATTATTTACTAAATTCAAAATAAGGCATAACTTATATTGGTGGAAAGCTTAAAAATTTTCTATAAACCCTTTTCATTTCATGAAATTTGGATAAAAATAAGTCATCAGCCACAAGGGAAAACTTTGGGAAACTAAGGAAATTTTGTAAACATATTTTTTTGGTTGATTTTCCAGGTTAGGCAATCCCAAGCCAAAAGCCAAGGCAAACCTAACTAAAATCCCAAGGCTACAAATTATTTTAGACAAAATAGATATCTGTTTCAAAATGGATAGTCGTTTTGGAACGCGAGAACCTATTTTTTTAAAAACAAAATGGATATCCATTTTGAAGACCTAAAAACCCTCTTTAGTAAAATTGACATAACTTTTTTCATTTTTAATCAAAATTTCAACTTTTTACAGGTGTTGGAAAAGTGGTTGAGAGCTTTATGTAATGAACTAGGTGGTGTTTCTATATTATACATAAAAATAATAATTATAATCATTTAAAATTCATATTTCATTTTTGAAACATAAAATTCTCACTACTTTCACATGCAAAGTCTCCTTTTCATGATTTTTTTGTAACACTTATCTCAAAATACTTGAAAATTTAGAGAAAAAAAGGAATAATGAAATATTTATATTTTTGTAGTAAATATATAAAAAACTCTTCATAAATCATCATATCTCTTCATCCCTTTCTCTACCTCTCTATATATCACTATGTCTCCCCTTAAGCTCTAGACCTATCCCTCCCTCCTTTTTTCTTTCTTCGTTCCTCTTTATACCTATATTTCTCACTCTCTCTCTCCTTAAGCTCTAGACCTATATTTGTACCTCTCTCTCTCTTTGGGTATGTGTAGGATCATGATGGGCCAAAAAATGGCAATATGTAAGTGATATTATGGCCCATGTGGTTGACGACTTTTTCTTTACCCAAAATTGATGAAATGAAAAGGGTTTTTAAAGGAGATTCTCAACTTTTCAACAATATAAATTATGCTTTAATTTGAATTTAATAAATTATTATTATTCATTTTCTATTTGAATTACGACTAAAGTCTTGATTGATAGGTTGATTGAAAAACATCTATAGCTTTCAAACGGTGTCACATTTTTTGAATCTGAAACATGCATCACATTCTATGCTTCACATACTATAGGATTGAAAACAAAAAAAAATCATGAAGTTTTGACCAAGTTAAGGTGGTTAGACATACGAGTTTTTCATATTTTTTAAAATTTCTATTAAAAAAAATCATAATTAATCATTTACTTGGAAAAGAATTACAAAAAAATATGCATCACATCAGGACATGAGTCCTCTACTTATTTCTAGAATCTTATAAAAAAAATATTATCATTCTATTGTGGTTAGGGTGGTTAGACAGACACCTACTACTTATTTTTTCCTTGAAATTTAAGTACTACTGCATTGAAATTTCAAATTTTCACCAAATAGATTTTTTTTTTAAAATAAACCTAGTACTGTAGAAACTACATTCAATTTGTTACAAATTCTATTCTTACATATTTTTCAAATAATAAAGATAACTTATTCAAATATTTACGTCAAGTTGCCTAACTATGATTGTCTAGATTTTTATTGCCACTTAAGGGCCTATTTTTTCCATGATGATCTGACACATACCCCTCTCTCAAGTCTCTCTCCTTCTCCCTCTCCCTCTCTCTCGGGTCTCTCCCACTCCCTCCTTTCTTTCCCTCTCTCTTTCTCTCTCTCTCTCTCAGGAATCTCCCACTCTCTCTCTCTCTCTTCTCTCATGTCTCTCTTAGGTCCCTCCCACTCCCTCTCCCTCTCTCTTGAGGTGTGAATGGTATAACTTTAATACATTGAATACCATTATCTTCACAATAACCATCAAATTTTGAAGAAAAAAATCCACCCCTATTATCCATTTTTAAACATTTAATCTTGTTCCTCATTTTCTTTTCATCAATAGCTTTAAAAATATTGAATTTTGTAAAAAAAATAGATTTTGAAAGCTATAGATGTTTTTCAATTAGCCTATCAATTTGGACATTAGTCGTAATTCAAATAGGAAATGAATAATAATAATTTATTAAATTCAATGTATAGTTTATATTGGTGGAAAGCTAAGAATCTCCTTTAAAAACCCTTTTCGTTTCATCAATTTTGGGTAAAAAAAAGTCATCAACCACATACCCTACACATACCCATCATATCACCACTTTTTGGCCCATCATGATCCTGCACATATCCTATTTTTCCAAGCTCTTATACCAATTTTTGATGAGTTCATTGTAGACTAAATTAAAATGAAATTATAGAAATTAAATGCAGAAAGAAAAGAAACAAGAACACAAAGACATGAATTTATAGTGGTTTATCAAAACTAGCTACATCCACTTTGAAGTAGGGGAAATTTGTTTTATTATCTTAGTTATTCGAATAAATTTGGTATAGTAGCATAACCAAAATAATAATACAATACCAATAATATTATCCACTTTGGATAAGACATTTGAAAAAAGGAATACAAATGAGAAATGCAATTGGAGAGAAAATGAGATTGTTCGTTGGGCTTCAATATCCAACAAATGATACAAGATGAATACACTACTTGATGCAGGAGCATCCCTCATTGTAAATCAATCTTGTATCACCAAAAACTTTTATGTTCTTATAATTTAGTTTGTAGTTGTCTCAGTAGTTTCTTTCATATTTTATCACATTATCATTTCTCAGTTCATACAGTAGGATATGATTATACACGGGGCCATCTTTAACATACCCAGGTTTTAGGGAATTTATGCTCATTTGTAGAAAGTTATTACTCTCAGAAGTTCACTATCAATTCTTTGTCAAAGAACTCATGGCCTATCTAGTTCTGACTGATTGTGCAAACCATTTTTGAAATGTGAAAAGTAAAACATCATTCAAGGCATTTTAGGTTCGATGAGACTATCTTGGAGATCCATAATACATTTCCATTGCTCGATGCATTATCTTCTCATGTTCTTAGGATGACCTACATGTTTGATCTTCAATTGGGGTTGTAAGACATTGAGGCCAACATAGACCATAATTAGAGTTAGAGACTCATATCTAAAATCATTTGTAATCCATTAGAAAGCAATTAGGTAATTAGTAGATAGAAAAGGACAATAGTTTGAGATGATTAGGTTGTTGGATCATAATAAGCCATGAGCCAATTATAATTTATTGTAATTTCTTACAATAGATCAATGAACCCTAGTAATTCCACACTTGTGGCATATGAGGTATGTAAGACTACAAGTTATTGAATCAATGATAATTCCTATTTTTTGAGCATTTCTTGTGCTATTTCCATTGTGTTGAACTCAAGGCTACATGGTTGGATAGTCCTATTTGTACCCTCCATTTATGACTACATCAAGTGATATTAGAGTGATTTTGCAAGTCCTTGGGGAGAAAAATGTATTATTTTTGGTGAATAGATCACTTACTTGAGGCATTATGCAAGTGTTTTCAATCAAGCTCAAATTGTGAAGTAGTTGAGACCTTCTAGCCAAATTGTTGAATCATGCCATTTGCACCAAATCCAAATGGAAGAGATGCCACAAAGAAGAGGACCTATTATGGAACATGTTGTTGGATGAATGGATCAAATGTTGGAGATAATGAGGGTGATGAGAGTCTGGTTGGATGTTGTAGAAGAAGACAGAAGGAGAGGTCTAAATCTTAGACATGAGGTTGAAAGTGATAATGAATTGGACCATGTTGTAAATCAAAATGAAGAGTACCTAGAAGAATAAGAGGATTCAAATTAGGTAAATATGTTAAAAGCTATTTCCAAGAATGGTAAGAGACCTAGAATTGAAATTCAAAATTACATGGGAAATTTAAACCCTAAGGAATTAACTAATTGGATCAAGGATATCAAAGAATCCTTTGAGTATGGAGAAATTAAAGATCAAGAGAGAGTAATATTTGTACAAACTAAGTTAAAAGGACATGCTTCTATTTGGTGGAGAGAAGTTCAGTTGGATAAAAAATGAGGGGAAATGAGAAATTTATAAAATAGGATCTAGGATGGTGACAAAGTTGAAGAATCAATTTATACCTATTTATTATGAGCTCGAGTTGTTGGAAATATTGCATAATTTAAAGTGAAAGGAGAATTTTGTGAAGGAGTATACTAAATAATTTTACAAGATGACACTAACTCATTTGACTACAAAATATGATGAAACTTTCCGACAAAAGATGTACAATTAGATGAATTGTTGGGTACATGTGTACTTAATGTGTAATTTTTCAATTTTTTTTAAAAATTGTGCCCGACATTTGTCAAAATTTTGATGAACAATGATTTTCATCGAAATTGCAACGATTTTTTGTCAAAATTTTGACAAATAGTGATTTTCGTCGAAATTGTGGAATTCTATTAATTTTACACATTCTCTATGCCCCTCCTTTCTTTGGTGCTACAATTGGTAGTATTGCACATGGAATGAAACTTTATTTTACAATCAATCCTTCAACAATTATGCAACTTGCTAGTTCAATTCTTCATTTTTAGTTGGTGTCAACCTATGTGTCGCTTTAAATAAGGTAAGCTTTCTCCTTAAATTAGATACATATTATGAATTCTCTCTAGTGAAAATATTTGTAAAAGGCTATTAAAAATAATATCAATATACTATGTCAACAAGTTAGAAAATGAGGGTGTACTCTTGCATTTTATTCTCCCACTTTTGTGTCATCTTCTTTTCTTGTAAAATAAAAAATAAATTATTTTATTTCTTCACATTCTTAGGAATTTCATGCAATTTAATAACATTACTCTTGCAATATCAATCATTCATTCACTACCCTCTTTCAATGGTAGAAGTACACGTTTCACTTTATCTTTTGTAAATCTATAAGTATTTCCCCTCCCATCATGTATATGTTTCCTATGAAACTTCCATGGTCCACCAAAAAAAATATGACAAACATCTATTGGTATAATGTCACAAAAAACCTCATCTCCATATACTCCAATTTAAATTTCATGATATTGTTCACTAACCAAAATTCTATGATCATTTTTTAACCAAGATACTCTATATGAATTAGGATGCTCTAGCATTTTCAAAATTAATTTCTTTTCCATTTTACTTGAAACTTGATTGTTAAAACAATCACTATTAAATTTACCAAATTTACATAGAGTTCTAACTAAGAAATTATTTGTAATAGTTCTTTTAGATCTTTACAAGACTACCAAATTTATTTTTAGCAAGAATGATTCTCCTTTTTCTAGCATACTTGTTCTTGGTTATTTGAAGAAACTTCTTCATCAAGATATGATGATCTTGCGGTTCTCTTACAAATATTCTTTAATATTCCCATTGTGACTAATTACACAAATAATCTATGACCTTTACCTCCACACTTAAAAAAAGTGGAACTCCTCTAGATTACCTTCCACTACTTATTCCATATCTACCTCAACCTCTTTTATAGTTATATTTTTTTATTGCACTAACTTTATATACTTTCTTTTTTTTTAGCATCATCATCAACATGAGATCCTCATCCACTTCCATGGTTCCTACCTTTGGAAAATTTGTTGCTTCTTCCCCTCTTTTTCTCTTTATTTTTAAATCTAAAATTTATGTTATCTTTATGATTTAGTGTTAAATTAATATGATTTATCAACATAATAGATAGTTAATGTATGTTGGTGTAATTAAAAGTGTTGTACCTTGTCCTAGGTCATAATTACACCTTAGTTAAGTTTACTTAGGGACCACATAGGAGGTTGTTGGAGAATTTCCACTTTTGGTGGACTTGACATGTCATTACTTTATCACTTCCACCTTTTGTGGACACATCATGTGATTATGTCTCCACCTTAGGTGGAGTGATAGCTTTTCATAGTTGTCTCATGTCATTAGATTATGACACTTGTCATAATCTTATGCCCTTCTATGTTCTCACCTTGGTTATATAACCAAGGGGTCTCTCTCATTGTAAACAATAATCATCTCATATCATTAACATTGAATACAGTCTATTCTTGTCATATTCATATTCTCTCTCTTTTGTGCTTTACATTTGGCCTCTAGGTCTTGGAAGCCATAGCCAATTCTAACATGGTATCAGAGCATATTGGGTGCCATTGGAGAGTCTTTTTCTGAAGAGGAACACCAAATTTGGGGAGGTTCCATTTTTGGCTCTTTGTTGCAGGTTCAAATCAGAGCTTGTTGGTGCAAATCTAAGCTCACCAATGTGTCCAAAAGGTTTGATATAGTGAATTTTTCCTTTTGTTTCATCCAAATCGAACATACGAGGCCAAATCTATGAGGGTTTGAAACTAAAGAGTGGTTGCCAAATCTAGAAGGTAGTTGCATTTTTGGAGCATTTTGGGTCAAATCCAACCCTACCATCGCATCCAGAAGGGCCCAAAACCCTAAGATCGACTGTCATTTTTTTCAAATTGGAGTAGTTGCTTGGTGAGGCAAAAAAAAAATTCCCAAGGAGCCGTACAGCCCCCCAAGTCGTCATAATTACATGGTATGATTTTTATTTTAAAATATATATATATATTTGTGAAAATTTCTAAAGCTTTTTAGAAAACATTAAATCAAAATTTGCAATTTTTTATCAAATTGTAAAAGGTTTTTAATTTTATAAAAATAAAAATATGGTACAAAGTCCATAGACCTTTCGGTCTATAGACTATACCTTCATACGCGACATTTGTCCATTTTCCCACGCAAGCCTCACATTTCTCGACTGGTCAATCCATCTACCGGCGGGCACTAACAGAAATCCGGCAGAAAAATAAAATACCGGTGACAACATTTTCCAAAGATTCTGAAAGGAAAATATTCCAGGTGGGTGAGCATATTCTGATAGAATATTCCTTCCGGATTCTGGGTAGCGCTGACCAAGCGATGGCTAAATAGACGTCAAAATTAACCTAGCGAAACAAAGCATATTCCTTGGAGGGTGAATATTCATTTTTGATGTCCGGACGACCGTCAATTTTAAGACAATAAATTGTTAACTTCAGCAATATGTTAGCGCAGTTTTGAAAATTTCTCCCCCCTCATGGTATGCATTTTGGTTTTGATAGGAAAACTTTGAAGTTCAATATCTCAATCATTGTGGCTCTTTTTTTGGATCAATTTTTTTGTATTTGGGCTAATTTTTCATGCTCTACACAGTGGTGCAATCAATTTTTGGTTTTGGTGTCTAGTTTTTTCAGAAATTATAGATTCTCATAGGTGTTGTTGCTTCATCCCCATTTTGGGAACTTTGGGAGCTCATATCTTGCTCCTACAGTAACATTTTTGGGTGCATTTTTTTTGAAAGTGCATGATTTTTTGTGTACTTTTCAATGGTATGATCAGATTGATCTCATTTTGTACCAAAAATTGTATTTTATTTTGTGGCCTATTTTGGTATTTGTATGTACCAAGATCAAAGACCACTTCGCTATTTTTGGCAAGTGACAACTGTAAACGCACTAAATATAAAGTTCCAAATCATATATTGCTTGGGGGGTTTCTTGATTGAGTGATTTGGGGGGGTAATCTTGTAGTGATTGCTTGCAGTCTTTTTCTTGATTTTTGTTCTTGTAATGGGGAAATCTCAAATTGAACCCCTAAATCCACATAATTATGTTGCATGGAGAAAATCAATATGGAACTATCTCATGATGAAAGTTCTAATAGGTCATCCAAAGGACACAATTCAAAAACCTACTGATGCTAAAGAATTGGCAAGGTGGGAGATTAATCATGAGAAAACACTTGGATGCATATGTTCATTAGTCTCTTTTGATTTGCAATTTCATATTGAATCATGTAATACACCTAAAGAAGCATGGGAGACTTTTGAAAAATTGTATGGTAAAACATATAAGATTAGAGGCTATTAGATTGATAATGATTTGATGAATCTTGATCCTAAATGTTTTGACCACATCCAAGATTACATCTCCAAAATCAAGCAATTAAGAACATAATTGAAAGAATGCAATATTAAAAAAGAGGATTTACAATTGATTATGAATGTGTTATCCAAGCTTGGTCCTAAGTATTTAGTGTTTGTTTCTAGCTTTCATACCCATTGACTTTCTATGGGAGCATCATATGTTGATCCTAAGTTTAATGACTTTGCAAATCTCCTAATCCAAGAGGAAGCTAAGTTAATGAACATGGGTCTAATCAAGTCTTCCAAGCCACAAGCATTGGTGGAAAATGAGTCTAAGGTATAGAAAGAATCAGTGAATCTTGATAAGAAGCAAAAGAAGAAAAAGCACAAGCCACATACAAAATCAAAATCCTCATCTTCAAAAGGAGAACATCTAAGAAGGAGAGGCCTTTTTGTGCATATTGAAAGAAGGATGGACATGAAGAACATTATTGTTATAAGAATGATATTGATGAATTGAAAAATCTTCTAAAAAAGAATCACATTGATTTTCCTTCTAGAATATCTAAATCTTCTTCTTCTACTTCAAAATAGTCTAAAAAGGACAAAGGTCAAGAATCTACATCAGGATATAAAGTTCAAGCTCTTTGTGCTCTTTCAGGTCCAGGATCAAGGAGATGGCTTCTAGATTTAGGAGCATCTCATCATATGGCATCTTCACAGACTATCTTCTCTTCATTTCAGCCTTGTTCTATGTCTCCTATCTTGATGGGAAACAATACATACATGAGTGTAATAGGGAAGGGATCTATTAGCATTGGGGACAACACTTTTCATGATGTCTTGTGTGTTCCTCATTTGACGAACAATCTTCTTTCCATTTATCAGATTACACATGGTGGAGATGGGAAAATTGTGGAGTTCACTCTTGATTCTATCATCATTTGCTACTTGGAGACTAGAGAGATCATTGCTACTGGGGTGGTTGATCATTCATTTTGGTTATACACCTTTGCACAATTTTCTTCTGATGATGGGATCATTCCTTTCGCTATTGATCATACGAACCATGATTCAAAGGAGATATTTGGCTTCTTGAACATGGGAGTTCTCACATCAGATCCAGTCCTTGAGCCATGCATTTCATCTCTTCCATCCACCATTGTACTTGATGATGCTTATGTTGCTATAGTTTTGGCTCCTAGTGATTCAGTGCAACAGGACATACATTGTCTTCTAGATATGGCTACTTTGGATGACTTCCTGATAGGTATTTCATACTTGTTTGTGGAGTCTCATCTTACAGATTTGGAGGACACTAGTGATGACATTCATCTTCTCTTTGATGAAGATGAACCTTCTTCAGTTGTTGTGAGGGAAAACCTTGACCCTCTTGTTCATTCTCTACATGATCATTCTTCACAGATTGGCGTGAGTGTGGATACTTTTGGACAAAATTTGGAGGAGGCTTCTTTGTCATCAAAGGGGATATCCTTGTCTTTGGATCATGTTCTACATTCCTCTCTACTAGATGTTGGATGGTACTCTTCAACAGTGTGGCCTAAAACTCCTGTTTGGAGCGTTTTTAGCTTTCAGCATCGACATGGAGACACTTGAACATGCTTCAGAGACATCATCATACATCATTCATATTCTTGATATCCTACATACATCCATGCTTTTGTCTCTTCCTAAGGGGAGGAACTTTGTTTGGCGAGATTGGATCATCTTTAGCATTCAATGTCGAGGCACCTTTGGTTGGCTTCTTCATCATCATTTCTAGATTTGCATCATGGTCATTGTAGTTCTCCTTTTTGTAATGTTGTAAACGCACTAAAATAAAGTGCCACAATCCTACTATCAGTTTTTGTCATAGTTTGGCATTTCTTTTGGAACAACATTTGGAGGACTCATCATCATCCTTGGTTCGCTCTACATCAACCTTCACATTGTTCTACATTATCTCCTTCTTTAGTAAAGATTGGGTACTCTTGACATTGTGACAATTGAGTAGTGACTCTCCATTGAGGGGGGGTTGTATGGACTATCTTCATTCTCTCTTATGAGGGGGGCTTTTTCCTCACTCGAGGTTTTATCCTTCCTAGAGCATGTTTCTTCTTTTGTTTCTCTCTTTTGGGGAGGATTTTTGTCCCACTAGGTTTTCTCCTTTTCTCTGGTTGTGAGAGATTGCATTGTGTGTGTACATGGGTACCTAACATGGCCTCGTATTTGGGACCCATCTTTCATTGTTTACTTTTGTGTACATTCTCCCTAAGTTGCACTTAAGGGGGGTGTTGGTGTAATTAAATGTGTTGTACCTTGTCCTAGGTCATAATTACACTTTAGTTAAGTTTACTTAGGGACCACATAGGAGGTAGTTGGAGAATTTCCACTTTTGGTGGACTTGACATGTCATTACTTTATCACTTCCACCTTTTTTGGACACATCATGTGATTATCTCTCCACCTTTTGTGGTGATTATCACATTATCACTTTTCCACTTTAGGTGGAGTGATAGTTTTTCACAGTTGTCTCATGTCATAATATGATGACACTTGTAATAATCTTATGCCCTTCTATGTTCTAACCTTGGCTATATAACCAAGGGGTCTCCTATGTACTTTTTCTCATCATATTCTATTTGCATTATTGGAATAATATAGTTTATTCTTGTCATCTTGTTTTTATCTCTCTTATGCTTGTGCTTTCTATTAGGCCTCTAGATCTTGGGTGGCTACCTTTATAGCCAATTCTTACATTACTAGGTTTTCTCCTTTTCTCCATTTTTGAGAGATTGTATTGATTGCATTGCATTTGTACATGGGTACCTAACATGGCCTAGTAGCTAGGACCCATCTTTGCATCTTTGTGTCATTTGCATAATAATTTTCCACTCCCTAAGTTGCACTTAAGGGGGGTGTTGGTGTAATTAAAAGTGTTGTACCTTGTCCTAGGTCATAATTACACCTTAGTTAAGTTTACTTAGCAAGCACATAGGAGGTTGTTGGAGAATTTCCACTTTTGGTGGACTTGACATGTCATTACTTTATCATTTCCACCTTTTGTGGACACATCATGTGATTATCTCTCCACCTTAGGTGGAGTGATAGCTTTTCATAGTTGTCTCATGTCATAAGATTACAACACTTGTCATAATCTTATGCCCTTCTATGTTCTCACCTTGGCTACATAACCAAGGGGTCTCTCTCATTGTAAACAACAATCATCTCATATCATTGACATTGAATACAGTCTATTCTTGTCATATTCATATTCTCTCTTTTTTGTGCTTTCCATTTGGCCTCTAGGTATTGGTAGCCATAGCCAATTCTAACAATATATTCAATTCTTCTTCAATTGAACCCCTTCAACTATTTAATATATATCTAGACACCTTCTCTTGGTTACCTTCTTGATGACCAACTCTAATAGATAACTTATAATGATCCTTGGTATAATATTTCTATCTCACATTTTGTAACCTATTTAGTAAATCTAGTTGATAAAATATAGGAAAAAACTTAGAATTCCATTTGTTTACCATCCTTTCCCATTTTTCAATTTTAGGCTTACCTTTCCTATTTCAGTTCTACAATACTTCAAGACAACAAACTGTTAGTATTCCACTTTAAAAAAAACCTTATTCCAAATCACAATCAATATCCTATTGTTCAAAATCAAACAAAATCCAAATTCAGGACCTTTAAAAATAGTCCATTCATTCATCATACCCATTAGCATCTATTTCCATCCAAGGCAACCAACCATGTACCTCTACTATTACCAAACTTCTTAATCACTGAAAACATCATCATTTTAATAAAAACAAGCCAAGAACAGGCTCCTATTATTCTAATTTTTGTAATTTGGGTAAGATTTGATATTTTGCAAAAAATCATTTAAATAACATGCAAAGGATCCTACTATATTTGTTTTTTCTATAAAAAATCATAAAAAACTAAGGCATTTATCCTATATGCCTATTCAAGATCAATGGGAAGCCTAGGATCTTAAACTTAGGAAAAACACAAGTTCAAGGTCATCAATTTGATTTTTTCCCAAGGGCATGAAATAAATCAAAGCACAAAACCTAAGTTCAACCTACATGCCAAGGTAAATGCAAAGGAACAAATGGCATAGATCGGTATTTGATTTTTTCTTGAAATAATGTGATAAAATCATAATTTCAAGTTAGGGAGAACTCACAAACCCTAAAACAAAACTATTGGATTCTTGACTCATCAAATTCATTCACATCTCCAATATTTTGGAAGAAAACATGCTCTGCACAAATGACCACCATTGGAGAGTTAGGGTTTGACCTTGGGGGCTCAATTCTTCACTGTATTTTGCTACTTTTGGATCGATTCCTTTTAGGAACTTAGTTGTAAGTTATTTTTTGGTCATTCTGTGGCATATTGACTTCATTTCAAATCATTTTTGATGCCTCTTTATTGCGGCCATTATACATTTTTTTGATCTATTTTATCTTGTCTTCTCTATCGATGTTTCCTCCATCTTGGGGTCGATGCTTGAAGAGTTTCTGAAGATTATTGTCAATCATTTGAATGCATTTTCCAATAGGTAGCTCTTCCAATTCGAGCTCTGTATTCTCCCCCAATTTCTGCATGATATTTATGCCAAAGGCATGTCACTCTTTGAGATTTCGAAGCTCTTTTTAACTGTCGATGGTTGGAAAGCATGAAGGCACTTGGAAAGGTTCTCCATCCATCCACAACCATTTGTCATTTAACTCTCCTTCCAAAATATCTGCCTTCTGTTAATATATGTCCTACTTTCGTGACCTTTTTTTATCAACAACATCAACAGAGATTTGTGTAGAATCTTGATGTAAGTCACATTTCTCTCACCGTTAATGGTTTCCACTCAATATTTTATTGCTTCCCCTGCTACTAATTTTTTCCACCCCTTTATTGTGAATAGATTGAAGTAGCAAGATTAAGTAGCAACAATACACAACTTGGGGTTTTCTAAAAATTTCCTACAACCTCTAACCATTTTCTCTCATTAGCATCATTGACAGGTCAACACAATTTCTATAGAATCTATAGGTAAGACACTTCCCATGATTTCAGTTTATTGTATTTTTTTAACCTTCTACATTACAAAAACCATTTGCATCTGCTTAAAGTTTTCTAGGCATTTTTTTTAAGCAAATCCACTTCATGTCTAACTTGCCAACATTGTATTATAATTTTAGCCTTTTGTTTTGTATTATCAGTCTATCGACATTTTTTTTATCCACTCCCTCAAAGGGTTGCATTCTCATTAGAAAAACCTTCTTGGGGATATTGGAAGACTTCTAGTGCCCTCTAGTAACAAGTTCCCCTGCTGACTTCATGGGACCGAAAATTGTAAAGCCTTAAATTGGACTCCCAAAAATCACACAACTTAACTCACCTGTACCCTTGAGCAATATTTATTTGTCAAACACACACCTATCAATTGAACAATGAAATGGTTCTGCAGCTTTGCATGCATGACAATTTCCACTTGGAGTAGAGAGTCAAAATCATCACAAAATATGGGGATCTCCTTAACAACAACCTTCACTCCAAGCCATAAACCCTCGTACACTTCTCCAAAAGAACCCTTCCCAATAACTGCAAGTTTAGGAAACAAATATTTTGCATCAATTTGTAACCATAGAGACACGTGGACAAAAGAGAAGCCAACATACAACTAAAACTAATATTTGACATTGAGTCATTTTTTAAAATATTCAGGCGAAACAAAGCATTAGTGAAATAGCTCAATACTCCACCCCCACAAGTAGAACTTCACTTTCCAACCTAGTATTCTTAGTCATTCTTTGGATAATTCAAGTCTTGTTTCTAGAAGTAATGGTGCACTTATTGGCGTAGCCCTGACTATAATAGTGTTAGATACTTATTCAAACTTGTATGTGATTTACTTAATCTTTTGGAAGTTTGGCACAAAATTGCATGTAGTTCCATTTAAGACATCCTACTTTACAAATATTTTAGCTACATAGACTACCAAAATATCAAATGACCTATTTCTAGCCCTAGTGAGTACCTAGCTTCTAATTACCTTATTAGCTAACTAGATATTTTTTGAACATCAAGACCAACAACACCAATATTTTTATTTTTGCAGGTGCCTTATATGAATTTGTAATCTTCTTAGGAGTCAATAGTTGTTCAACTATGCAGCCTATAGTTGAAATGGAGAGAACTATGTTCTACAGAGAAAGGGATACAAGAATGTACTCTACAATACCCTATTCTCTCAGTTAGGTTAGTTCCCTTTCTTAAGATGCCATTTTGTTGCATGAATCAAAATTTATAGTCACATGCAAAGCACAATATATACCTATAGCCAATTCAATTTTCCATCCAAGTAAATCCCTTTTTTATGTGTAATTTTCTTCCAATTCTCATGTTTCTTCATGTAAAGTAGACCACTTTATCTATATGGTTAGTTTACTCATGTTGAAATGTGTGTGGGTGCCCAACCTCACCATGATGTGAATATTATGGATACAACACAATGTTAAAACAAGGAAAATATATGGTTATTGTTAATTTATAATAAATCTGAATCTCTATTTTTTCTATTTCTATGATAGATTGTAATTGAGCTTTCATGCCATTCAAGAATTTATTATCAACATTGACAAACAATAGAAGCTGATAGAGAAGAATAGTATGCAGAATAGAACTATGTTTTTTTCATTTTTATATTTGATGTAGAAAATTCCAAAAATGGTGGTTTTGGTACTACTAAATATGCCATTTTTCATGGACTGTGTATGGTCTAATTTCCTCATAGTATGGAGATGTCACATAACAATTACAAGTTACTAGTGAAGGTTCCAAACCACTAAATTAGTTTGTGGAAGATTATTTTGGATACAAGCATGATTTCTTAGGTAGAGTCATTGTCATTTGGATACAAGAATAATTCATTGTAGCATGATACAAAAAATTCTATACAACTTTTTTCCAAAAACATTCCAACTCATTCCCTTGGACTATGGAAATTTCATGTCTTTAATCTGATATTTGTTTGGTGGAAACTTGCTATCATGGATGGCTAGATTTGTTGTTGTAGTATTTTATAATGTTTTGGATATGTTAGAAGCCACTAGATTCATACTGTAGAATATCATTATGGTAATCGGTATATGTAAAGGTGCCAGATTCGTTCTTGCAGCAACCTTTGGCTAGGTTTTAGAATGTTGGGACAGAGAGGGAAGAGAGATTTTTGCTATAAAAATTGTTCATGGCATAGACAAGTACAGTGAATTAGCAAAGGTTGAAATTAGTGTGCTTCATGAAGTTGCCAAATATGATCGAAATGGCACAAGGTATCCATCCTCTATTGAGACAACTTATAAAGTTTTCATTGATCTAGATTTTTAAATTCTTCCTATCACATTGTTGTTATTTGAATACTTTCCTTTTTAAAAATCCAGGCCATAACCAATGCAATTTCTTATAACTACTTTCTAGTGTCTTTCCAAATTTTCTCTGTGGCTCATGATGTGAATGAAAATTCTTTGTTGTAGGTGTGTTAAGATGTGGAACCGGTTTGAGTATTGCAATCACACCTGCATTGTATATGTCATATCTCTTCAATAATTTTGAGTTTTTTTTTTTGGTTGAAGAAGCATATCAATTTTTATGTTGGTTATAAACAACACTTTATTATTGACGGTTCATCCAAAGAAGAAATATGAACCATTATTGGAATTATTTTTTGACAGGTTTTTGAGAAGCTTGGACCAAGTTTATATGATTATCTCAGGAAAAATAATTATACTTCATTTCCCATTGATGTTGTTAGGGAGCTTGGTAGATAGCTTTTGGAGTATGTGGCATGTGCATAGAAAAAACTCTTAACTATCCTTTTTCATTGAGCAATGCCAACTTTAGAATTTGATGTGTAGGGCATCAGTAAAGTCAAACTATTTGCAACTATTGTTTTCTATTAATGAATCCATCTTTATCAATAAATATTTCTTCCCAAGCAAGTAATTTAAAGTTTTGGCTCTTAAGGATGATGTTTGTAGTTGAACTATTGTGCTTCTTTCTAATTCCTATTTTTTGACTCCCTCATAGATATGCATAGATTGAATCTCATTCACACTAATTTAAAGCCAAAAAATATACTATTGGCCATAGTAGTGGACTTGTTGCTAACAAGTTTATGAGGGTGTGCTAATTTCTTGGCCAAATATGTGAATCTAATGCCAACAAGAGAAAGGGTAGATTATTTGTTGGTCAAAATTGGGAAATTTTCCTCAATAAATCTTTCTCTATTAAAAACATAAGGACCTATTTGACATGGATGAGGATCAAAAAAGTGCTTATTATTGGCCATTTGATTTATTTTGATGCACCACTTTTTCATTTATCTAATGTTACGAGAGTCGCATATTGGAAAAAGCTATTCTTTTAGTGAGAGTAGGAACTGACTAATACCTGCTTATTTGATTTCAACCTAATTTTGCAAGGAGAAACTTTATTTCAGACACATGATAATCTTAAACATCTTTCCATGATGGAAAGAGTACTAGGGCCTTTATGCCAACATATGATTCATTGAGCAGAGTGAGTTTATTACTTGAAAGTTATCTTGTTTCCTTTTTGTTATGTTAGATTTGTCATTTAGAAGCTTTTAGTTAAGTTCTAATAGCTAACTTATCCTATCATCAAAGTGAAATCTGCAAAACATTTTAGACATGGAACGAGAATAAATTTTCCTAAAGGAGCATCTTCAAAAGAGAGCATTAGAGCTATCAAAAAGTTACCAGGAAAATGTTTTCTAATTGAGTAGCTCTTTACATAATTTGATTCACATATTTACATATTTTTGGCTATTTTTGCAAAATCTAGTAATGGAACATGCTGATCACTTTGCTAGTTTTCTAATAGACTAGCTAGAAGGACTTCTTAAATTTGATCCATTACAGCACCTGAAATCTTAAGGAACTCTCAATCATCCATTATTTGCTCAAGAATATAGGATATTTTGAATGTCGTTCTACTCACAATGCAACAACCATTAACTTGTGATGTACCATATCCATTAGGAGTCATCAATACAATGCCTAACCTAGTTTATTTGTATGGTTATAAAATGATTTTGCATGAGACAAGGAATTGAGAAAGGGAGTTGTTTTCCAACCAAAATGTTTCTTCAGGTTGCAACATCTATTTTGTATCAAGATAACACAACTTTTAGGTCTAACTTTCCTTAGAGTAGATATCTTCAAGTTACATATTTTTATAGATTTTTTCAAATTAAATATTTTTTTAAATGTTGGATTTCTAAATTTTCCTCATTGGTATCATACAAATGAATATATTTGTATATATATATTCTTTAAAGCACACAAAGATTTAATAAAACATATGAGTGACTCATTAAAACTCGATTGATAGGGTGTAGGTTTCTCTATAAAGTACTAATAATAAGTATATATGTAATAGATATGCAAGTTCAAATATATCAAAAAAAAAATTAAACTAGCAATCACACTTTGGTGTGCAATCCACTACCTTATTGTATTTCATCTTTGTGCTTGATCTATAGATGCAATACTTCAAGTATGTCATCCAATCCATGTGTCATTCATTCTCTTATTGGAAATTCATTCCTTGATAGAACTAATTGATAGATTCAAATATTGAGCACCTTAAGATTATGTGATTAAATACAATTATGTTATATAATTCCATTAAGAAACACTGGAAAAGGAAAAAATGCCTACATTTGAATGAATAATTTTTTTTTTTTAAATTGCTCTGTTTCATCAAAATTTTGATGAAAGTAACTAACGAACCACCAAAAAAGTTTGAAAAAAATTGCTATACTTGCGACAAAAATTTTGTCGTAATGACTTGCCCATGTCATCAAATTTTTGATCAAAGCATTGTAGTTATTATTGTTTCTATATAGATGAATTCTTCATCAATATTCTGAAATTTAAAATTTTGTCATGAAAATGATGAAAAACTAGCGATGAAAATGATTTGAGTGTTTCGTCAGTATTCTAACAATAGTTTGTCAGTATTTTAACAAACTTTCATCAGAATTTGGATTCAAATACAATAGTGTGATTATTAGAACTAGATACAATGAAGAAAGAAAGGAGAAGGTAATGTGGTACATCAATGAACTAAGAACAAGTATCCAAGAAGAGTTGAGCCTGGTGAAGATGACAAAATTTGAAGAAGCATACCAATTTGTCCTAAAGGTGGAGGAAATTTTGAATAATAAGTTAGAATAAACATAGAGAAGAACATGAGGAAGATTCAAGAGTAGTGGATCACAATCTGGAGAGAGAATATCATATGCTGAGTAAAACAAGGATGGAAAGCCATATCGTAGTGAATAGAAGGACAATAATTTACACTATAGAGGAAGAGAGCACAAAAATTTCTACTATAGGGGTTGAGGAGGTCATAATTCCTACCACAATGATTGATTTACATTTGAGAAAAGATCATTCATAGGAACTTGTTTCAAGTGTTGAGACAAAAGACATAGAGCATTTGAATTTCATTAGGGAAGTACTAGAAAGAGGACTAAGAACACTAGAAGAACAACCAATGTGGAGGAAGAACCTATCAAATCCCCTAGTTTGGTTGGGAAACTAGAGAAATGTAAGCTTTTGGTGATGAGAAGAGCTTTGGAGCATAAAGAAGTGATTGAAGAACCACTACAAATAAATAATATGTTCAAGACAAGATGTAAATCCATAGGAAATATATGTAAGGTTATCATTGATAGTGGTACAACTAATAATTTAGTTTTAGAAGAGATGGTAACTAAGTTAAATTTGAAGAGATTAAAAAATCCAAATCCCTACAACATAGCATGGATTTAGGATGAATGTAAGATATTTGTGAGTGAGCAATGTTGATTAAATTTCATATAGGATCATATAATGATGAAGTATTGTGTGATATTATGCCTATCAATGCATGACATTTATTGTTAGACAGAACATGGCAATATGATAGGAAACAAATTCACGATGGGGGGAAGAATACCTATACTATGATTTCAAATGGAAAGAGACATATATCGATACCTTTAGGAGAAGAGGGAAAAAGTGAAGATTGTGGCATGACCAAACTATGTTTGGTAGATGAAAGGAAGTTCCTATAATTGAGACATGAGAACATGTATTTTGCACTGATCCAAAAGAAGTATGGAAATCAAGAGGAAAAGGTTCCTACCACAAAGGAGGAAGATCCACCATAGACAAAAGTAGCATAACTATTGAAAAAGTATGAGTATATCATATAAGAGAATGTACCAGATGGATTACAACCAATCTAGATCAATAGTAATCATATAGATCTAATACCTAGATCAAGTTTTCAAAACAAAGCAACAATGTATAGGATGACACCTATAAAAAATACAACGTTGAGTTGATAAATACAAGAATTTTTGAATAATGGATTGATAAGAGAGAGCTTAAGCCCATGTTACCCAATGTACTAACACTAAAAGAATAAGGAGAATAGAGGATGTGTACAAAATCAAGAGAAATAAATAGGATCAAATTCAAGAATATATTCCCAATGTTGCAAAGGATGGATGACATTTTGGACTTTTTGAGTGGAGAAAAGTAATTCACAAATACTGACCTAAAGAGTGGGTATCATCAAATCATAATCAAAGAAGGGGGTGAATAGAAGACCGCATTCAATACTAATTAAGGGTTTTATGAGTTCTTAGTAATGCCTTTTGGATTGACCAATGCAACTAGCACTTTCATGAGGTTGATGAATTTAGTATTAAAGAAA
This sequence comes from Sequoia sempervirens, assembly GCA_007258455.2. Lineage (NCBI taxonomy): Eukaryota > Viridiplantae > Streptophyta > Pinopsida > Cupressales > Cupressaceae > Sequoia > Sequoia sempervirens. Next base: position 5,255,732 of record VDFB02128519.1, on the reverse strand, counting down.
TTATTAGGTAAGTTTTTTATTATTTATTTGGATGATATTCTAATTATAGAGATTTAGGGAAGAGTTGTTGATAAATATGAAGAAGTGTAGCTTTATAAAGATAGATTTGGTGTATTTTGGTTTTGTCATTTATTCTAATGGATTGAAGATGGACCTTGAGAAGGTTAGAGGAATTTTTGATTGGCCTACACTAGTGAACATTGGGGAGGTCAAATCATTTAATGGATTGGAAAGTTTTAGCAGGAAATTCATCAAGAGCTTTAGTAGCATTTAAACACCCATGACATAAATAATGAGAGATAGGAAGGATTTTAAGTGGACATCCAGAGCAAAAAGAAGTTTTGAATTATTGAAGAAAAAGGTGACAGAGAAACCAGTGTTAGCATTACCTAATAAAGTATTTCAAGTTTATTATGATACCAGTAGAAATACAATTGGAGCGGTGTTGAGTCAAGAAGGGAGACCAATAGCTTATTTTAGTGAGAATATGAATGATGCTAGAAGGAGATATTCAATTTATGATCAATATTTTTATGCCATAATTCAAGCCTTGAAGAAGGGATACATTACTTGTTTTCTAAGGATTTTGTGTTGTACACTAACCATCAAGCTTTGTAGTATTTGAATAGTTAGTTGAAATTGAACTAGAGACACATGAGATGGGTTGAGTTCTTGCAGAGTTATACATTTGTATTGAAGCATAGGAGTGGTAAGTCAAATAAAGTTGTAGATGCATTAAGCAGGAGAGGAAATTTTATCACAAAAAGGAAGACCAATGTAGTGGTTTTAAATAATTTAAGCACATGTATGAGGATGACCTAAATTTTGTTGAAGCATGTAAGGCATATAAGGAACTTTTAGTGATGTAAATAGGATTCAATGGTTGGATTATTTCATTGAAGAAGATATGTTGTTCAAGGGAAAATATTTTTGTATTCCATGGATTTCAATGAGGGAGAATATGAATAAGGAGAAACATAGTGGAGGACTAGCAAGAAATTTTGGGGTAGATAGGAAAACAACATTGGTGAATGAACACTATGTTTTGGTCATAGATGTATAAGGATATTAGGAAGTATGTTCAACATTGTAGAACTTGTCAAGTAACAAAAGGGAGTAGCCAAAATACTAGGTAATATAAACCTTTGACATTAACAAAGAGACTGTGGGATGATATAAGCATAGATTTCATATTGGGATTACCAAGAATACAAAATGATTTTATAATGCTAGTAGTGGAATTTTTTTCTAAAATGCCACATTTCATTGCTATAAGAATAGTAATGATATTGTGTAGGTTGCTGACCTATTTTTCAAGGAGATTGTGAGATTGCACAGATTATGTAGGAGTATAGTTTTAGATAGGGACACCAAGTTCATTGGATACCTTTTGAGGACAGTGCATAAGAAGATGAAGACAAACCTAAAGTTTAGTTCAACACATTACTTACAAACAAATGGAAAAATAAAGATAGTCAATAATAGTTTGGGTAACTTATTGAGATGTTTGGTTGGAGATAAGGAAACAAACTGGGGCATAGTTCTACTACTCAAAAAGTTTGCATACAAGAATTTAGTAAATCAGAGCATACAAAAGACACTATTTGAGATCATTATAGGAATCCATCCAAGGGGAGTTTTGAAGATCAAAGACATCAATATGGAGAATAAGAGGAGTGCAAAAGCAAAATAATTTACAAAATTTATGAAGATAGTGCATAGTTAGGTTTAGAAACACTTGGAGGATATGAATAATAAGTACCATGAGAAGGAAAATGAGAAGAGGAGACATAAGAATTTTTTTGTTGGAGATGAAGTTATGGTATACCTTAGGAAGGAAAGGTTTCCAATAGGAAAATACAATAAGTTGGAGGAAAGGAAGTTTGGACCATGTAAGATTCTCAAGAAGTTTGATTCAGGAAATGCATATGAAGTGAACTTACTAGAGGCACTTGGTATATCACCTATTTTTAATGTGGTAGAAATATACATATGAGTATCATGAAGGATAGTTAAGTGGGAGTATCAAATAACTGGACTTGAAGGAGCAATTACCACATCAACCTCCAGAGTAGATTGAGTAGATATTAGACATTAGGAATGGAAGGAGAACTAGAAACAAGAAGTACTAAGAATACCTAGTGAAGTGGAAACAAAACCATTAATTCATCATGGATCTCTCAGTATGAAGTGAATCACTTTGGTTTTCCTCTAGCCATAGGAAAGTGAGGGACTTAATTTTTTTTCAAACCCTCGATGTCTAATACATGAGCATCCTTGGTTGTAAAGAAATCTTGTATCAACAAAAACCATTTATTTTAAAATGCATCTTGTAGTATTCTCATAAGTTTCTTCCACATTCATTGCATTATCATTTCTCATCTTGTAGAGTAGAATATAGATTATAAATGAGGTCATATTTAACATACCTAGATTCCAGGGGATTTGCATTTGTTTTCATAAAGTTATCACTCTCAAAATTTCATTATCAATTCTCTATCAAAGTATTTAGGTCTTATCTAGTCCAAACTAATTGTGTGGACCATTTTTGGAATGTGGAGAGGTTAATGAACACCATTCAAGGAATTTTAGGTCTCGGAGGACTATCTTGGAGATCCACAATACATTTCCATTGCCTGGTGAGTTATCTTCGCATGTTCTTAGGCTAACCTACATGTTTGACCTTCCATTGGGATTGTAATCCCTTGAGGGTGACGTGAACCACAATTGGAGTTAGAGAATCATCATATTTAAAATCATTTGTAATCCATTAGAAAGCATTTAAGTAGTTAGTGAATAGGAAAGGAAAATAAATCAGGTTGTCTAGGTTGTTGGATAATAATAAGGTCATGAGCCAATTATATTATCTTGCAATGTCTTGCAGTAGGCTAGTGAGACCTAGTCATTCCCTACTTGTGGCATATGATGCATGTAAGATTGCATTCTATTGAATTAATATAATTCCTATTTCCTGAGCATTTCTTGTGCTCTTTCGATTGTGTTGAACTAAAGGATGCATGATTGGACATTCCTATTTCGACTCTCCACCCATTACTACATCACTACCACTCTAAAATATAAAATAATTATAGTAGTTCTTATGTATCTATAAATAATGATATAAAACCACTATCTCATACCTCCAATATCTAAAAAATAAACTAGGCCAAAGCCATAAATGGTTTGACAAAAGCAATAGATTCCAAAACCATGGTATCTTGTAAAAAACTCAATCACCTTTGAGATTATCTTTACAAAATAGTAAGTGCATGAATGAATTCATATTTTTATCACATGTGCTACATCAATAAGTTCCTAAATTTAACAATAACCACAAAGGTGGATTTGATTAATACCTATGGACATCTAAATTTGGACACTTAATTTATCCAAATTCATCCCCTTTCATCTTATTTTTGTTAATTAAGTAATACTGCTATTATTTAATTAATATCTTTAATTCTGCCAAATCCCTAAGGTATTTAATCAATAATACTTTATCTCTTTAATCCTCCTTCCATCAATTGAATTAAATAAATATTCCATTTATTTAATTCCCTTCATGTCACATGATGTGCACATAATCTTAGCCACCCAACCATCCTCTAATCCCCCACTAACTAGCCTAATCAACCTCTCAAGGAATTTTTAATTCCTTTTATCCTTCCAAGGAATATTAAATTCCTTTTCTTTCCCCATGTCCTTTATGACATGTGTCCTGTCAACCCTCTGCTCGGGCAAGGTACTCCACTTCCCTATTGAATTTTTAACTCACCTTTTAATCCCCCCAGGCCCAAAGGGGGCCCCAGTTCCTTCACTTCTCCCACATGTCCTTCACTTATTCTTTATTCTTTCCCATCTCCCCATGAGAATATTTGAGGAATTTTTAATTCCTCACATGTCTTCTCACCCACATGGGGACAAGGACCTCCTTTATGAGGAGATCTTGTCCAATCCCAAGGTACTTTGTACCCCCCTCCATGTCATGTCCTATCCTTCCACCTCATTTCCACCTCACCTTTTAGGGCTACATCACTTGCCACATATCAAGATGTGAGGGCTTGTGAGTTCTCAACTCACCTTAGCCCTACATCTTGATATTTTGTGGCTCAATCTTGACTATCCATTTCCCCTAGAAATTCTCAAAAATCTTATAAATACCCCCTCTTTTCTCTCATTTTAGGGAGATCATTTTGCTAGCCAAACTCTTGCAGTTTTTTTCTCAACTTACACTTAGCCATTTTTCTTGTTTTCATCCACTTGCACTCATCCTCACAACATCACTTAGCTTGCATCTACTTTCCATCCAAGGAGCATACACATCAAAGATCGAAGGGCCAACCAAAGGATCGATTCGACGCAAGGTATAGAGTTCCATTTTGTTGCTTTCATCTTGTGTTGTTTCCAACTTAGGCTAATCTTGAGGTGTAGGTTGTTTTGGTGTTTATTTGCACTCTTTTACTTACTGCTCTTTTTCTAACGCTTACATTCGACCTATCACAATACCTTTCTAGAAACTCTAATAATCAAGTGTAGAATTATATTTTAAAATTCACTAAGTCAAGTGTCTCCATCTATTATAAAAAGATCCTAGATTTTGATATGTAGTTCTTAGAAATTATGGTAAATAACACTAATGAATTCAAATTAAATTATAGCTTCCATTGTAATGCTTGATCTTCCATCAACACATATTATAGTTAATTCCAAGATTATAGGAATATACATTACAAATTATTTCTCCACTTAAACACTAGGCATCAATGTACAAATTCAAAGAGTGTTGGGAGAATAAAATATAGAGATGATTACAAGGTAAATGGAACCTTAATCCTAGCATAAAAAATAATTCCTACTAGTCTCTCATTTATATTGAAATTCAACAAAATTCAAACTAATCAACTATAATAGAATATATCATAAATGTTTATGCAAATTTTATAAGCTAGAGATTTACTGAAGTAAGAAATTGTTGCCCATGTTTTTGAGAACTAATTTTTTTGAAAATTCCCTTGTTGTGAAGTGTCATATTATCTAATTCAAATCCCAATAAAGGATGATATTTAAATGGATGTAAATCATTTATTCCACCTAAGTGTCTATACAAGTAGGCCTTTGATCATTTATCCCATTAATTTTTATATCTTTATCATGTTTTTCTATTTTTCTTCTTGAAAATTGGTCTTTGTTTAAGATCTCCAAGGTGATGAATGCATATGCGCGCACACACACAGACACACACAAAAGAAGAAGAAGAAGCAAAAATCAAGTATTATTTCACTTTGAATGGTGATTGATCAAATATATTAAGTAATTCATGAGCATGGAAGGTTTGAAGTTCCCTATGCAAGTGTTTATTGTTGTTTTATCAAGGCCAGAGCTAGTATTAGTCATTGCTTTATTTAAACAGTAAATTTTGAGTCTTTTATTTTGGATGTTCTAAAAGGATTTTTTGAAGACAATAAAGATGTAAATATTATTCAAGAGTACCTTCTATCTAATAATATCTTGGAGGTTGGCAAGAGCTTGAAATATATTTTTTCTCCTTATTATAATGCATTTCTTACGAAGAAGCTCATAACAAAAGCTATGGACTAGGAGAACAAAGAGAAATAAACAGATTTTATTTTGTTGTTATATCTATAAACAAAGGAATTTTCAAATTAATATTTTTTTACAATCAACATCAATCAAATAACACAGCTAATATGAAAACATAAATTAAATTGGGTCTTATATTTATTTATTTTAAAAGGAATACATAAAAGTACGAAAAATTTCTTAACCTCCTATACAATCAAGTTTAATATTCCTTCTTAAAATATGAAACTTAGAAGAATTCATTTTTAAGAAAATGTTCAATTTATTGAATTATACTCTACTTTTTGTGATTGGCATGTAAGATTCTATAGAATGTTCCACTCTTCATCTATTAAAAGTGTAATTGGAAATAACTCATAGTAATTAGATTAAAATTTTGTTAGCAATTTATATTAGAGAGTTGATCTTTCCTTGAGTCTATCATCTAAACTTTCAATGTCATCAATGTTTTGATGATATTGAATTATTTTTCCTCATTTTTCTTTTTATGGAACTTATCATTATCTTACTTCATTCTATCATTCATCTTCCATTTCAAAGAGTCCATTGTAATGAATCTATATAATTTATCAAAAACCTATAGAAAACCAATATTTATATGGTCTTCTATCCTTTTATACAAATTTTGTAACATTTTTCTATAATAATTCAAAAATTCATGTGCTTCACCTAGTTTTATATACTTATGAGTGATATGTGATTTATTTATTGAGGCACCACTCTTGTCACTAATATTAAATAACTTTTTCAAAATTTTCTTTGCTATAATCTCTCTTGAATTCATCACTTTTATTTATTTAATAAAATATTGATTGAGCTACTAAAACTCTACCTACAAACTATCCAAAAATTAGTTTTTGACATTAGGGTGTATGGTTGAGATATTTTACTAACATTTATTAAACCTAGTTCCTCTCATAAAGGTTCTTATTGGAGAATCTATTAAATATACTTTCTAAGAAAAAATATCAAGACAAATATTGATAGATTTACTCTTGATCTTTATATCTAAGTTACATTTGTTCCCTCTAATCTACCATTATATACTTCACTACCTCTACTAGCTAATGTCTAATCTATTTTCTATTTGTTTTCTTATTTTATAGAACATGATCCTCCCAAGCACCCTTTTTTTTAAGATAACCCTCAAGAATCTTGGCCCATTTACTATGGACTTTTTCCCCTCATGTTATACTTTACACCAAACTCATTAAAGACCATCCACATTATGTTTAATAAAAATACATGCAAATATGAATACCAACCACCATTGATATTGTCAAACCATTAAAGACCACATATGTAATTCAATACAAATAAGTATGTGTATTCAGATGTCCCAAATCATCATTAAAATAAATGACATCTAATTTATTTATATTAGAATATGAAAAAGATGTCTAGATAATGTAGGGTAAGTACGGTCTATTATGAGATGGGCCAATTCAACATCCTCTACCTAGAAATGACATGCTTTACATCTGTTTTGAGATGTGTAATAAGTGTATTTGTATGGTGAGACTTTAAGGCATAGTGATTAATCTTTCTAATGAAAAGATTCTTTACTAACCTAGTTGTACGAGAAAAACTTGTGGAAACCCATATGCAATGTTCATATTCCATTTTCCCACTATTAGTTTTCTTAATCAATCGTGTTGAATGTTTTGTGCCTTTTTTGTTCTGTATTAGTAAAAAGGAAATTTTTTTACTGTTCTTTCAAGGGAATGATTTAATAAATATGATAGGGATAAGAAATTAAGTAAATATAAAAAGATGGATACCATTCATCTTGTACTTTCTATTGTTGCATCTCAGGGTTGGTCAGTATATTAGATGGATGTGAAGAGTGCTTTCCTGCAAGGTGATATTTATGAGGATATCTATATGGAGTAGGGACTTGGCTTTGTGTAGGACCCTTCACTTGTTTGCAAGCTTCGATGTTCATTGTATGGTCTCAAACAAGCCCCTCAGGCTTGGTATGAGAAGAATGATAGTTTTTTGCTTGCTTCTAGATTCACTAGATGTCACACTAACCCTACAGTTTACATTTAGAGGCATGGGGGTGACCTTCTCATTCTTGTTTTGTATATGGATGAATTGATTCTCACTAGGAGTTCTCTTGCCATGACTGAGAATACTTATAGAGCTTTGACGGAGTGGTTTTATATGACAAACCTTGGTCCTTTTCATTTCTTCCTTTGTCTTCAGATTCATCAGTCTTCTATAGGTATTTCTATTTTCCAATAAAAGTATGCTCTTAATTTGCTTCATAGATTTAGGATGGTTGATTGCAAGCCAACCCCTACTCCTTTGTAGTTAGGTGTTGTGTTGTCTTCTAGTTGCAGTACTCCATTTTTGGATCTGCTACCTTGTATTGGTAGTTGGTTGGAAGCTTTTTGTACTTGACACATAATCATCTTGATATTTCCTTTGCAGTTGGTTTTGTCTCTTGTTTCTATTAAGATCCTCATGAGAGTCATTGGAAGGCAGCCAAATGCATTCTGTAGTACATTCAAGGCACTACATAGTTTGGAATTCATTACAAATTGGGTGCTAATAAGACTGTGGGCTTCACTAACTCAAATTAGGCTGGTGATGTTGATGATCATAAGTCAACTTTTGGATTTTTCTTTTGTCTTAGTTCTAGTCCAATTTCATGGTCTTGCAAGAAACAAACTTCTATTGCATTATCATTGAGTGAGACTGAGTACCGAGGCATTGTTTTGGCTAGTCGGGAGGTTCTGTGGATTCGACAGTTGATGGTTGAGTTTGGCTTTCCTGTTGATCATCCTACTACTCTTTGGTGTGAAAATTAGAGTGCCATACATATTTCTTGCAACCTAGTGGTGCGTCAGTGCACAAAGCATATTGAGATCCACATGCACTTCATTCGGTAGCCCATTTAGGATGGTATTTTGAGTGGAGTATTTTTCTATGAAGCAGCAAATTATAGACATCTTCAGTAAACCTTTCACATATCATTGCTATCTTTTGATGAGATCAATGGTTGGGGTGAAGGAAGTTGTCCTTGTGGGGTCATGATGAGTCCTCCTTCCTTCTTTGTCTCTTTTCTATTTTTCTTTCTTTTGGGGAGGGGTTTTTTCCCACAAGGTTTTTCTCTTTTTCTCCAATTGTGAGAGATTTTTGTTTTGCATTGTATTTGTGCATGGGTACCTCACATGGCCTCGTTGTTGGGACCCATTTTTGCATCTCATTTTGCATTTTTAGTTTCCCTAAGTTGCACTTAAGGGGGGTGTTAGCATGAATATTTTTCACCTTCTTAAGTTTACTTAGGCTTAATAATAGATTGGTTATTCAGGTAGTTTTTTTCTTGTGCTAGGTAGTTTTCTCACTCGTCACACATTTTCATGCCTTTATAAGGAACCTTAGTACATTATGTATTGTCATGTCTCAATGCATTCCTTTTTACTCCTGGTAAAATAGCTTCTCCTGTTGCTTCTCTCTTTTGTGAATGTTTCTATTTGGTGTGAAATTACTCTTAGGTGCTTCAACATGTATAATGTGTCAAAATCCTATAGAAAACCAATATTTATATGGTCTTCTATCCTTTCATACAAATTTTGTAACATTTTAAATAATAATTCAAAAATTCTTGTGTTTCACCTAGTTTTATATACTTATGAATGATATGTGATTTATTTATTGAGGCACCAGTCTTGTCAGTAATTTTAAATAACTTTTTCAAAATTTTGTTTGTTATGATCTCTCTTGAATTCATCACTTTTATTCATTTAATAAAATATTGACTGAGCTACTAAAACTCTACCTACAAACTATCCAAGAATTAGTTTTTGACATTAGGGTGTATGGTTGAGATATTTAACTAACATTTATTAAACCTTGATCCTCTCATATAGGTTCTTACTAGAAAAACTATTAAATATATTTTCTAAGAAAAAATCTCAAGATAAATATTGATAGATTTGCCCTTGATCTTTATATCTAAGTTAGATTTGTAGCCTCTCATCTACCACTATATACTTCACTACCTGTACTATCTAATGTCTAATCTATTTTCCATTTGTTTTCTTATTAGCTACAACATGATCCTCTCAAGCATCTTTTTTTTGAAAATAACCCTCTAGAATCTTGACCCATTTAGTATAAACTCTTTTTCCTCATCCTATAGTTTACGCCAAACTCATTAAAGACCTCCCACATTATGTTTAATAAAAATACATGCAAATATGAATACCAACCACCATTGATATTTTCAAACCATTGAAGGTCATATATGTAATTCAATACAAACTGAGTATGTGTATTTAGATGGTTAAAATAAATGACATCTAATTCACTTATATTAGAATATAAAAAAAGATGTCTGAATAACGTAGGGTAAGTACGGTGTATTATGAGATGGGCTAATTCAACATCCTCTACCTGGAAACGACATGCTTTACACCTATTTTGAGATGTGTAATACCCAAGTGTGTTGGTATGGTGAGCACTTAAGGCATAGTGATAAATCTTTCTAATGAAAAGCTTCTTTACTTACTCAACTGTACGGGCAACAACTTGCGAAAACCATTATGCAACGTCCAGACTCCATTTTCCCACTAGGTATTAGATTTCTTAATCGATCGTATTGAACGTGCTGCTCCTTTTATCTTTTGTATTATTAAGCACGCAACTTCTAACTGTTGCTTATCCCTTAATAAATACGATACGAATAAGAAAAAACTAAATAAATATAAAAATACGAGAGGGGACTGATGTTTGACCGTGCGGCTTCAGGATGCAGATGTAAATTCAATCGGTGAATAAAAATTAGTACAGAAGTTTTTGAATATTTAACGGTGATGACCAATGGCCATGACGTCGTTATTGGCTTGTTACCTATAAATACAGAGACGTTTCTCACGTCTTTCCACCCATTCGCACAACACCTGCACTTTGGGAGGAAGGATAGTTGGTGATAACTTTGCGGAGTAATATAAATTGGGAGTTTTCAATCTTTCTGCTTTTTCTAAAATGTTTTGTATTATTAAGGAGGAAACTTCTGACTGTTTTTTTCCCATGCAGAAGTCCGAAAACACTAATGGCTGGAGTAGCTGAGAATTCTGGCAGTGACAAACCGGTTATCCTCACAAGCCATACGTTAGGCTTGAATTCTTGCAGTGACAAAACGGTTACGATCGCAAGCCATGAAAAGTTTGGATTCAGCTTTCGTGTGGATCCCTCCACCAGTCCTGAGATCGTTGTTTTACGTGAAACATCAAACGAAAAGGATAACTGGCAGGTTAGTGTTTGTCTCGATTCACCGTTTACGGATCAGTTTAAATATTAATATTAATTATTAGACACTTGTGCTTGCTTGACAGAAATGGAAGATACAAGTGGTAGAGGGAGTGGTGTTTATACGTGTCAAACATGTTCCTCACGATGAGGAAGACTTCCCCTGTACATGGGACTGCTAGGTAGTACTGTTGGTCTAACTAAAGCAAAGGGTTTTTTTTCATTGCGCTTGTTTGCTGTCCAGCGACCAAATGCAATTTTTTTCCCTTTGCTATTTAATTTTCTATTGTACGTTCTTTTAAGTTATTTATATTTACACGTTGTCCACAGTTATTTATATTTAATTTTCTCCTGTACCTTTTCTTTAAGTCATTTAATTATGAAAATTATGACTTTTTTTTATAAATAATTGGATGTTAACTTTTACAATTTCATATCTCACATTTTTTGACAAATAAAACAGGAATATATGGTCGTTTCATTTATTTTTCTATTTTTATTATATCATTGTATCAATTAAAACAATTTTCTCTCATACATTAGTGTCTACTTCATAGACAATTATCACATTATACAAATTTTGAGAGCTATTAATAGTGATGGAATATTTTACTTGAATACATAAATATATAAAACTCATAACTTTATTGCAATCAATGATATCAAAATTTCTCTTTAATTAAAAAGAAGTAAAATTTCTATTTAATATGAATTGAAAAAATATTAAACAATCAACAAGATAGACTTTAATTATTTCTCAAAATCAAGATATTTGTGAGAAGAATATACTTGGACATTACAATATTTTACAATATCAATAGACATTGAAATAGTCACATCAATATTATTTCCATTTTTCTTCCTAATAGAGAAATCACATTAGATATCATTCAAAGGCTTAATCTCCTCCTCCCTTTCCATAACTATGGTTGAGGTGCTTAGAAGAACAATCTAGTCTGCCAGTGACATTGGATCTTGGAAAGGGTTGAGGGTAATTGGCAATGTTAATCACATTACGCATCTCCCTGTTCTTGGCATAGAGAGATAAAGAGGCGGGGAGAGATAGATAGAGAGGTGCAGAGGGGAAATGAAAGAAATGATATATATATAGCGAGAGAGAGAGAGAGAGACAGAGAGAGAGAGAGGTGCTCATGTGCTTTTTATATGTACATACAAACACAAATAAATCCACAAAAAAACTTATCTCTCTTGAAAGATATTTAAATTTTGAGATAATTTTTTTAATTCCATAGCTTCAATAGTCAAGTCTCGACATGCTAATCTTCACCCAGACTTATTTATAAGACATTTAAATAGTGGACTTACATAATTTGTGCATTCTTTTACACATAAAGGCACCAAAGATAAAATGAAATTATAGCAAAAGATTTACAAATTTACTTAGATTTCATCTTTATTTGCAAATATCACAAGTTATTTTGAAATATTTTAACAAAATGAAAAATAAGTTTGATCAATTCTTATAAAATTATCTAAAATGATAAAAAAATAATAAAAGGGTTAAGGGAGAGAAAAGGAATAAGTTAGAAATCCTTTTTTTTGGTGATTTCACATGAATACTCTTCATAATCATGAATAGAGAGCTTAACTAGTGTATGTTTTACCAAAATAGCTCATAGTTATATATTAATTATATATATTCGAAGGAAAACATATCAAATTGACATAAGGATCAAAATGCACCAAAATATTGGCACAACAATTTGATATTTCAAAAATTGGTATGAATTTATAATTGCTTGTGATATACAATGTAGATGACCTTTATTTGACCTTAAATTTATAACCCTTGCAATATTATACATGAAATTTCACTAAGTTAGTGAGAGGAAACCATGAATTAAGAAAATTTGATAAATTTTCAATGTGTACGCCTTAATTATTAACAATCTCCAATCTACTCAAAATAACAATGGCCCTTTTATAAACAAAAGGTGCATAATTTAGTTAAAATATCAAAAAATTAGATTACATCATAAGAATTATTTATTGAGATTCAAAAGATACGAATATTCTAAAAGTGTCAACATCTTTATAGTTGACATGGTGGAAGATTCTTTTGGAATTAAAATATTTAATTTTAAAGTGTAGCATATTCTTCTCTAGATTCACATCTTAAAATACTTGATAGTTGGTAGCATATTTTGTTAGCATTGAAATATTTGATTAATATTCAAAATAAAATTCACATGAAACATGGAAGTTGGTCAAAAAAGTTTCACAAAACTAAATAAAAATCAAAGATCCACAAAACTAGAAATAGTCAAATTACATAAGAAGTAACCCTTAAGTATCATTTTTCACTATCATCCTCAATGATATGTGCTGGTCTTCTCAAGTAAATCATTTTATCCTATATTTATTGAAAGCAATCAATTCTTTATTAATCTCATCCCTTCCAATTTTTCCAAGACATTTTCCACCTATATAAAAAAGAACCATATTAGGTTATCAATATTGTAGCTAAGCCATCTTCTTTTCGACTAGTATCTTTATAATATTCTTTTCTTAACACCCTTTTATCCATAACCTTATCCATTATATTTTCATTTATATTATTAACAAAGTCATCTAGGGAATCAAAAATTCTTTCTTAAATTGCCTCATTATATCTTCATTGTCTTCTACTTGACTAAGATCAAAACTTTGGTTACTTAATCTTTCGATGATGACTAAATCTTGATATATAAAATATTTATCTTTATATTTATGATTTTTCATTCTATCATAACATTCTTGTACCATTTTTTTTCTAAATTTGTCTATTCAATCCATATTCTAACCTTAGAAATTGTATGATTGGTTAGAATATTCTTCTTAATAAAAAAAAAATCATCTAACTTCTCCAAAGCTAGTAATCTTGATAGTCCTATTTTATTCTATTTCAACCTACCAAAATAGTTATTTATCAACTTAATATTTTTATCCTCCCCATGTAATTATTTTCTCCATCTATTGATAGAAATTTGGAGTATCTCCTCTCCATGAGATATCACCTTTCGTATCAAACATTCTATTAAATTACTAACATGTTTCATCTTGTTGAAAGATGATATATCATCTTGTGACAAAAGAACTAGTTTAGTGGGTAATTTCTCTATAATTTGAATTGGGCCTAACAACTACTTGATATATACTTCAATTTCTTTTACTTTCCTTTTCAATTCTATCTTTTTTGTTTTTTCCTTCTCCAAATGAGTAATAGTTGTATATAGTTTGTTCTTTATTCCTAAAATTTCATGCTCTCTTGTAGAATACCTTAAGTTCATAGTTTATTGTTGATTTTTTCTAACCAAAGTGAGTCATTTCACTTCTATCCTTTTGGGAAATAGGTGCAACAATTAGATTAATCCTTGATCTTGTTATATCCCTTGTAATAGAAGATAATATACCATTATATAATTGTTGTTCACATGGGATTAATGAGTTTTCATTCCAAAGGGATCTCCTAGGTAATACCATCCTTTGACTATATTATTCTTCCTATTAGAATTCCCTTTTATTAAATAGGAATTCATCAAAAACATCATCTTTTATAGATTTATCCTTCCTCTTATTTTTATTTTATTTTCTAATATATGTGATGAAAATTCTTCTTAAGGTTTTGATGAACTGATTCAACCATTCTTGACTAGAATCCAAGATATATTTAATTAATTCATCACATAGGTTCTAGAATAGGTTCATCAAAAACCATGTTCCTTTCATAACTTGCGTGTAATATCTTCTCATCATCATCCTTTATTTTTAATGTCACTACGTGAGTAACCATTATTTTTATTTTCTTTATTATCATTATTTTATATGGTCTATTTCTCATCTCATTATCATCTAGGCAATCTACCCAAAAAATCTCTATGTGAGGCTCATGATTTATTGATGGCATGACCCATTTCTCCATATTTACAATAGGATGATATTTGGGTTGTACATGATTATAGATTTGGAGATTAAGTAATTGCAATTCTAGCTTGGAAGCTTTGACAAAACTTAGACTATGGAAAATATACCATCCTATATAGGTACAAAATTTGATTGCAACCCTATGATTTTCCTCTAGGAGTTCATGTGATGATATTAATTACCTTGACATTTCAATTAGGAAAAATTTATTTCTTGGATACCAAGGCAACTTGAAGGGCTTCTTAGAGAATCCTTCCATTGTTATGTAAGGAAAATTTGGGAACTGGATATACTATCTTCCCCTACCCTCTATATGTCAAAAATAATTATTTTCGCCTTGTCTCCTTCCATTGTGCATACTAACCACATTACAAAGACATCATTTTCCCTTCTATAATATTTGATTGTTTTTATGTTATAATTGTGGGTAGTATTTTTACACCAATTTTTTTCCAAGCCTATTTCTTGAGGTGCCTACTCTTTGTAATCCAAAAAAGGAAGACCTTACTACAAGATCTAGGGTTTCCAGTTTTTATAGGAGGTAACAAGAAAAATTATTGTAATAAAGTTATTAATAGTATTAAGAGTAAAATTACCTCTTGGAAAGGGAGGTGGTTGTCATTAGTTGGAAGAATATTCATGTTCCAATCTATACCAACATCAATGCCAAATTATTAAATGGTAGTGTTGCAAGCTCCAAAGTCTATGATATAAGAAATAGAAAACTTAATTTAGGGAAGTTTTAATGGAAGGGGAATATTGATCAAAAGAAAAAGAAAAATTCCCTTACTTTGCTGCAAACTATTTGTAAACATAAATCCTCATGAGGTGTTGGTTTGAAAAAATTTATCAACAGGAAATTTGGTACTAGATGCTAAATTAGTATGGAACCTTTCCACAAAGTCTGAAACTAAATGGTGCAAGATTATGTAGAAGAAATATCTATATGATGACTCTCTTTCAAGAATATTCACAATTATCAACCCTCACACATGATCTACTATGTGGAATTTTTTAGTTAAATGCAGAGAGGTTATTAAACAATATCTTACATGGAAAGTATATAATGGGGAAAAAGAACTCTTTTCAATGGATTCATGGAATGGACATCCACCTTTAAATAATAATAATTGCATTCAAAATACAAAAGTAATCCTTATAGAGACATGGGTCTCCAAAATAAAAGACTACTTAGATTTCACAAGTGTCAAAGAAAATATAGTTAAGTGAAGAGACTTCTCAAACCTCCAATTTCCTTTTATTCAAAAGCACTTGTGACAAAAGATCTTGGAGCATCTTATTTATAGCTCAGATAAACTAGACAAGTTAATTCAGGCACCAACAAAATTTGGTTCTGACATAATAAAATAGGGGTATAAATCATTAATCAGTTTAGGTGATCAATCAGAGAAACAAAAAGCACTTTCATTCCATTGGAATGATATGATCCTACCTAAGGCTGGCTACTTTTCATGGTTAGCTTTAAAGAAAAATCCTTACAAGTAAAATTTCTATTTAATAAAAAAAAGAAGTAAAATTTCTATTTAATATGAATTGAAAAAATACTAAACAATCAACAAGATAGACTTTAATTATTTCTCAAAATTGAGATATTTGTGAGCAGAATATACTTGGACATTATAATATTTTACAATACGAACTAACATTAAAATAGTCACATCAATATTACTTCCATTTTTCTTCAAAATGGAGAATCACATTAGATATCATTCAAAGACTTAATATCCTTCCTTTTCATAACTATGGTTGAGATGCTCAAAAGAGCAATCTAGTATGCTAGTGACATTGGATCTTGGAAAGGGTTAATGGTAATTGACAATGTTAATCACATTATGCATCTCCCTATTCTTGGCATAGAGAGATAAAGAACAAGGGAAAGATAGATAGAGAGGTGGAAAGGGGAAAGAAAGAAATGATATATATATATATATATATATATATATATATATATATATATATATATATATATCTGTGTGTGTGTGGACATGGAAAAAGTATCACTTTTTGCTTGCTTGATTTGAGGATAATTCATGATAAATTAGACTTAATGAGGCCTTGATTTGGTGTTGTGACACATTTTATGCATCCACATTAGGTCTTGGACCATTTCACATTAAATAAAATATATTTATTGATGTCTTATCAGAGTGTTGTAAGGTATTGTAACACATCTTCACACTTTTCTAGGACCATAATGTTATAATTCACCTAGAAATAACCTTACCAATACCTATTGCAAAGTCTTGTAAAGTCTTGTAACAAAATTTCACACTTTCCTAGGCTTGTCATCAATTTTTACACCTTTCTTATGCTTTTAATGGCCCCATTATGCACTTACAAATAGTAATTAAGTATTTTGTTGAAGAAGAACACAATAAGAAATATTTAGTACATATTAATCCCTGAAATCCAATCAACATTGCCCAGGTGGACTAATTCACCACCTTGGGCGACTTAGTCCCATGTGGCTCAAAAATCAAAATTAATTTGAATTTCTTTCGAGTTTTTATTCTCTAAGACCTAAGGTCAGTCTGTGATGAGGTATTTTGGAGAATTAGTGCATAATTGTGTAGAAATAAGTGGTTTTCCACTGATTTTAATGATTATATCCAATTTATTAATTCATTCTGTGAGCACCTCTCAAATCTGCAAACATTCTAAACTCCATAAAGAAGGTGAGTACATACAAATTTGCTAAATACTCTTATGAAATAATGCAAAATGTTTCCGACACATGATAGCAAATCAAACTAAATTGAAAGCATGAGAGGTACATAATGCACACTTTATCTCATATTGGATTGGTGCTATTGTAGAAAATAGCCCTTTCCCAATCCTTGCTTAAGCTTGATGTTAAGATGCTATGAAGATGATGATAAGATGGGCAAGATTAGCTCTCCATTGAAGAGAGTAACCTTGTATGAGATTGTGGAGTTGTGGAGTTGTGGAGGATTTGAACAAGAATGAAGCCTTTCATTTATAGATTTTCTTGATGAGGGATTGGCCAAATGGATGAATGTGGGACTAAAAATTAGACCAATGAAAAGAGGCCACTCGTCAACTTGTGAGTGGTTGTTGCATGTGCAAGATTTGGGAAATGTGCCCAAGAGGGGGAAATTTCAAATTTGAATTTGAGAGTTAATGCTTAGTTTGACTTGTGCAAGGGGTATGTAAGAGACATTAATTTCTTTGTTGGATGTACATTTCCACTTGATTTTGAATTCAAACTTGAGGGAATATTTGTCAAAGATGCCATGTTAATGAAAAATGTTGATTTAATAAATCAATAAATTGATTTATATGTGCAAGTGGCAAAATCTAGAGAACGTGACATGGATTAGATTAGATTTAATCAAGATTAGATTAGCTTAATGATGATTAGGATGATTTTGACCTTTTTGACTGAAATATTTGATTTATTTAAATCAAAAAAGGATGGAAAATGCATTTGGAGATTTAATTAAATAAAGTTTTGTTTAATTAATTAAAAGGTTGATGTGAGACTTTGATTTATTTAAATGAATAACCTTAGGAGTAAAGACCTGATTTACCTATTGAATGGATTTGTTGCGTTTGATTTATTTAATGAGCAGATGAATGTGAATTGGGTGTACAATGTTAATTTCATGTGTGACCTACATTTTTCCCCTCTTTGAAGCAATGTACTTGTTGCGTTGGTTCAAAGAATAAACTTGCCACGATCAAAATTAATTTTTTTTTTAATTTTTTGGATGCCCCAGTGGAAAGTACACTGGTACATTGCCCCCTTGAGAGATCGAGCGATAATATTACATTTGAGGGTGGATCTCGCAATAAAGAGGTTCAAAATGGATGGTTATTGATGATGATGCAAATGAGATGATTTTAAGATGTTTAGAATGACAAATCTATATTATCTTAAACAACTTAAATGATGATATGATGTAAGATGGATTGATGATGTGATATACTGTGATTATGCAATGGATGTTTTATGTGATTTTATGATTTATGAGATGCTTAGACTAACAGATCTATATTATGACAATGATGCAAAATGCAATGCATGTGAAATGATCAATGTTTCCTATTATGTATGACATGAATGATACGTGGTATGCTGACAGTTTTCTGGATGCAGGATGGATGCATGATGGATGCATTGGTGATGATGATGTTAGCGTGGAGAAAGAAGAAATGAGATGATGACAAGAGGATCCAACAAGTCCATGATTTGACGAGACTTTATTAGAGATGATGATGATGATAGATGATGATAGATGGATGATTTGCTTATCAAGGATTGGGATTTTAAAAGGGCTACTTATCTTATGTTTGATAACACACATATGCATGATGCATCAAGGTATAAAGAGCCAAGATGGCGTTGTACTTAGTGTGATGGACTTTGACTCAATAAATAGATAGGAGTATTCTTGTTCACACTTGACATACGGAAACCTTGCTAGCATGTACCTAACAAAGCAAGTATTCACCAAGTTATTTTACAAGAACATCCAACAAACACAACAAAGAAAAGATAATGATTGTTGCCCCATTCCTATCTCTCTAAATCCTTTGTTCGAATATCATCAAGAGGTCCTTGGAATGAGCGCAACAAGATAAATCAAAAGAAAAGTCAAGTACGCAAATAGGCCAATGTTCTTTATAACTTTAGCCAAAGGGATGTGTTTTGATAGGATAAGAATCCAAGGTGATATCCAAAATGATGCCCATTTTCGGAACAATATATCCTAGGACATGCATGATGATGGATTGATAAGTTGATTGATAAGCCATTGATATAAGGTCAATTGACATGTTTCTAAATGATCAAGAGTTTGATTTTGCATTTAAAAGATTTGTTGTTTTCTTTTAATTTTACGACAGAAGCTTGCTTTTGCTGATTGATGTGATTGTTTCTATTTGTTTTTCCAAAGGGTGAGGGTGACGATCAATTTATTATGGATGATTGATTATTGTGGGTGAAAGCGAAATGGGATTGATGGATTTTTTCAAATATTTGGATGTTTTTGACGTTTTACAATGTTTTGAGGCTGTTTTTTGGTATTTTCAAGCTTTTACAAATGTTTTGATTTTTGAATTTTGCGATGTTTTGGGGTTTTTTGAGATTTTATGAATGTTTTTGGATTTTGTGTTTTTTGATTTTTTTTTTTGGATTTTAATGTTTTTTTAATGTTTTTGGATTTTGATGTCTCCTGATCAAAGATGAGCCTTACCTACATTTAAACTCAAAGATGATGTAGTTCGGATTCAATGTTTTTGATGTTTTTGACTTTTTGAGTGTTTTTGGATTTTTCAATTTTCTAATGTTTTTTTATTTTCACATGATTTTGACGTTTTTGGATATGGACACGTGATGATATTAGTGCTCTATTGAGGATTTTTGTTGAAAACCAAGCAAAGGTTGACTGATTGAATCGATGGATTGATGATGATGATAAATTGTTGAGGATACACAACAATGCAAGGATTTTATTGATCAAGATTGATGACGATAACATTATTAAGAATGCACAACAATGCAAGGATTGATTGATCAGGATTGATGACGATAACATTGTTGAGGATGCACAACAATGCAAGGATTGATGATGATAACATTTTTTAGGATGCACAACAATGCAAGGATAATGTTAAGCAACACAAGGATATCCTGAGATGATGATTTTTTTGATTGGATTTGATTGATCATGATTGATGAAGCTTGGTTTGAAACGAAAGATGTATTGAATGATTTGATGTGGCATTTGATGTGCAAATTAGATGTGACTGATATCGATTGTTTGGATTGATGTTTGATGAAAGATGAAGCTTGATAAGGTACATTTTCTCATCAAAATATGCCATGGGATAGGGTTTTAGATTTTGGATCACAAGTGCTTTGAACAATTTGGTTTCACGTTTTCCAATGTTCGGGTCACCACATAAGTTGGAGGATATAGATCAAGATTTATTCCTAAAGCAAGATGCAAATACCTACCCCCAGTGTCTAGCAATGTATGGAATGTCATGAATGGGTGATTGAATAGGTGTATGGATGGATGGATATGGTAAGTACGCTTAGGATGCCAAGGATTATCTTGCAATAAGATAAGGTGTTTGAACGGAGGAATGCTTCATGGCTTAGATAATGCTGAATAGGATAGGACCAATGAAAATTAACCATGTCAAGATGTTTACCAATAAGCAAGTGTAAAGTGTGCCCCAAACTTTCATCAAGATCAAGATAACTAAGATGATGGATGCATATATATGTGAATGGATTGGATAAAAATTTCATGGATGAATGGATTTATTATGGATAAGATGGATGGAATGCTCGATTTATTACGAATGGGATGAGATACTTTCACCTGAAGTGGCACACATAGATGGTTGATCCCACACATGATGCCTATTTTCTAGGTTTTCATCATGGTCTTTCCCAAAGTTCCGCCCATACGGTTTTCACTAGAGGATGATTTTTTTCTGTTTACTGTTTTCAATCCTTTTTTTGATTTTTTTTTATTTTCATATTTTTTGATTTTTTTGGTTTTTTCTGAAAGATTTTAAACTCATGTTGAATCACAAGATGTTACTGATGTAGATGCCCTTGTCATAATGTGCCATCGATATCCTACTCGAAGAAGTTGCTTTGCTAACATACATGCACTTGAATACAACTTTTGAGATTCTTGATTTATTTCGTCGATACTGGAATTAACTTTGTCTTTGTGCACACATCGCAATAGATTGCCTTCAAAATCCTTATGATGAAGGGTTGTTGCCAATACATTATCAATGTGAGAATTGGATATCATGCGTGGAGGCATGGATGGAGTGTATTTAGGGATAGGAGATGGATTGGTTGACAGTTTGGAACCTTTGACTCTCCAAACTTGGGAAGATGAGCAATGATGGGTGGATACAAAAGTGTGTGTGGAATTAGGACAAACTACTTGATATACTTTGTATGTCACTTTAAAAGACTATTTTTTCTTTTGTGGACATCTTCGATGGATACTTTTCCCTTTTTTATTTTTCCCCATAGTTTCTTTGACTGATGGAGTTCGATAAGGATAATCTTTCTTTGTATTCTTTGGTATCCATATGTATTTGATTTGTCCATTATGCTTTTCTGATTCTTTTTCTTTGATAACATTCTTCATACTTTGATTCAATTCTTTCTTTTGACGTTGGTCCCAGTTCATGGATGGGGTGATGGGTGGATGAAGATTCGTGACGTGGCTGGTTGTAGTATTGACACTAGTTTCATAATAAGGACTCTTCGTACTCCCTATGTTGACATTTGCTTGAGATGAAGTTGCCCCCAGTATGGTGGTAGTATCACCTTCATTCTTTGATTCTGCTTGTTTTGAGATATCTTTTTCAGTAAACATGCTCTGACAAATGACCACTGTAGATGACGTTGTTTCAATTTGTTATTCTGCTAACTCTGAATTACACTATTCTGTCTGACTCATTTCCTTGAGCAAAAAATGTTGAAAATGTTAGATATCTGCATACCCGATGTCCTCAGTCTGAATTCGAGATATATTTAATCATGATGTTGATAACTTAGTTTGACTGTAGGAGTTAAGAATCTACTCTCTTTGTGTAACAAAATCTTGTTCTAGATGAAGATCATCTATGTGTCCATCCATAGAAAGCATCTCATGGGTAGATGGAGGAGTATGTGCTACATGGATATGATCATCTTGTATAGATAATAGAGTATCCATTAGATTATTGTAGTATCTTGAAGATACAAATTCTTGATCTTGAATAATTTCAGAGTTGCTTTCGACATGCTTTGGATCAAGTTCTTGATATGGATTAGTTTCAAAGGATGGATTGCTTACAAAGGGTTCTTGGATGTTGTCATTAGACATGGTAAGTGGTTCAATATCCTCAATTTTTGATTTCAAAGTTCCTTTAGTATCAGTAGCCATGAGGTCGAAGGGGGTCAACGTGTTTTGGAAAGGACCATTGCTAGACCTTAGTGGAAGATGGTGATCATGCTTTGGAATAAATTCTTGAGATATGTCCTCTAACTCATTGGGTGATGTAGAGACATTTTCAATATTATCAGTGGTTGACAGATCGTGCATTATGTCAATAGGATCAAATAATCCTAGCACTTCTTGAAATAGATCACTAAAAAGTGGCTCTTGATGTATGGTGAGTTGATCATCGGATGGGGTGGAGACACCTTCAAGGTGCCCATTGATGTAGAGACCTTGATCATTGTTTTCAACAATTGTGGTGGAGGGATTTCCAATGTCTTTAACCATAGGGTCAAATGATGTTGACATTTCTTGAATTGGATCATTGTTGGGTATTGTTGGTGGATTTTGATCATGATTGAAAAGTGACTCTTGACATATGTTGATTTGATCATTGGATGAAGTAGACATAGCTTCAAGGTGCTCAGTGATGGATTGATCTTGATCCTTGTTCTCAATAGTTGTCACTTTTTGTGTTTGTGCTTGCATTTGTTGGGTAGCTTGAGAGGCTTGTTGCACTTGTTGAGCTTGTCTTGCTTGTTGTGTGGCTAGATATTGTTGGATGGCCTTTTGGTAGGCTTGGTGAGATTTTAGCGCAATGTTATATTGTATTGTTGCGTTTGGTTTTGGTGGTAGTGGTGGCAGATTCAGAATCATGTTGGATGTAGTGACAAGTGTTTGAGATACGCTTGGAGTGATCATGGTAGTGAGGGGTTGAGATATGATGGGAATGATAGTGGTGGTTGGAATGATTGAAGTGATAGGGATGGTCAGAATGATTGAGGTGATAGGAATGGTCAGAATGACCGAGGTGATAGGTTCTTGGGAGACCATATTTTGATTTTTCAGGATTGATGTTGTCATTTGATTAGATTCCATCTGTTGGTGTGATGTCGATGGTATATTCAAAGGATTTGATGTGATGGCTTGATTGGTGTTAGGTGGATTGATTTGGATGGAGTGATCAGTGCTAGGTAAAGAGGGAAGTCCTAAACCAAGGAATGATGTTGATATGGGTAATGATGGTGGAGATGTCTCTTGGTGCAATGACTCAACTATTTTGGTAATTGTAGCAATTTGATCTCACCAAATTTGTTCTTGATTTCGATCTTGACTCCCTTGATATAGTTGATTTGGCTTTTGTTTAATTAGATTTGGAGTGTGTACTTGTGTTTCTTGAATGGGATCATGGAAAAATCAATTTTGGACATTGTTCTGACTTGGGATGATGTTCAGATTTGGCATGATAGGTTGAAATTGACCATCGTTGTTGTTGGGAATCACATTACCTTGACTTGGAGTTGTTAACATCTTGTTTGGATTTTGAACAATATTCGTATGATTTGCAAATATATTTATCCCAAAGTTTTTCAGATTCATGTTTTGAAAATTTGTACTTGATACCTTCTCATTTGGCATGTAGGGATTTGGTGGGATGACGTTGTTCATTTGAAGGCTCATGCATTGATTATTCAGTTGACAGACTTTTAGGTTTGGATTTAGATCTACCATCGGGAAAAGTGTTCCAATCTTTTGACTAGGCATACTCACATTTGTTGTACCATTAAAATTTGTCAAAGGTAATGATCCCATGTACGGTTTGTATAGATGTGGGTGTTGATAATCAATTGGCATTGTAAGGCTTTGATATCTTAGTTGACTTGGATTACTCATGATGAATGGATCAAGTTTATATTCCATGTTCCTCTTGTGTTTTGACCTTGGTGCAAAATTGACCTCTACGGTTCTTAGGACCAATGACGAGATGAAGGATGAAAAGGTGTAAATGATATGAGTGTTGAATGTTTAGGAAATTTGGATCAATGCTAGACTTAGGGTTTGATTTTGATTGGTTTGATTGGATAATGAACTTGTACAACCTAAGATCTTAGATGTTATCTTAGGTTGAACTTGTTCAAAGGATTTTTGATTTAATTAGAGGTATCAGAAAGGATGCATTCCTATACTCCTAACTAAACAAGGTGATTTTGATTTTGATGATTTACCTAAGTCTAGAATGGTGTTTCCAAAGATCTAAAGGTTTTTGGAGATAAATATGATAAACGTTTCGATGGATGAAGTGTTTGATTTGATTATAAATGAACCTAGGAAGGACTTATTTACAAGACCAAGATAGTGAAGAACATGCCTTTCTCTAAGAGTAATTCAAAATCAAAAGATCAATGTTTGCATGAAAACCATAAGATCGAAAGATATCAAGCACATGTGTG